>RXPK01005031.1:0-48411 GCA_004143645.1 Protaetia brevitarsis | reverse complement strand
TATTTTGCTAGTACCGTAGGTAATTTTTAGAAATTCGATCGCATGGGTAAAATCGATCAATCCTGATTTTACGGGCAATTATTTATCTGGCAATCATGGGAAAGGATAAGAAAGTTTTGCAAACAAGACATTTAATAAACTTTGTTTATAACATAGATAACTAACTGGCTTTTTAAGTATTGCATTAAAGTTTCCTGTGATTAAAAAAATAATTTCCGATGGAATGACAACGAGTAATATTTCATACAGACGGAAACAAACTACTACTGGGGAATCCCACTAGGACTAAGCAAATTTTCGAAAAGGGATAAGGCGAAAAGAATCAATTGTCATTCATTCGTCACCGTTTCTTTTTTTGACTTTATGAAAGTGTTGGAATAACAAGAGAGTAAGGGGAAAATTAACACCTCATGGGGTAATACCGATCAGTTTGAAAAGTAAAAGAACAAAGAACATGCTCATAGAACAACGTAGAAATATGACATACTCATGTTTCTACGTTGGTTTTATTGAAAATTATGGTGAGAAACTATAAAAAAAAAAAGTTATGGCCTGCCGGAGACAGCAATATACCCAAATACCTCCAAAGTGCTATCAGGACAGTAAAATAGAGCACTTCATCCATTATGAAAGCATCAAAAAATAATGGGGTGCCATATTCTATTCATTACCCTGTAATTGGCGAAAGTTGTTGGGGGATGCGAAGGCATGAATTATTCTTATTATTATTACTTCAGAATCCTTTAAAGAACCGGTAGTTTCTAAGGAAGAGAAAAGATGACTTTTGTATTTCTCCAAGTTGACGAAATTTTAGGAAATTCCAAAACCAAATTATCTAGCTGGTCATAGAAGGGGAAGGTACGATTTTTGAACTGAGAGGGAAGCGCGTTGAATGAAATTTGTTTTAGTTTAGTTTATTGAATTATTATAGTTTATGTCATTATTTATCTGTTTGCCATTTCATAATAAATATTTTCTGTTATTTCCGTAAGTTTCCTTTTTTTAAATTCAAATTTTTGTTATTGGATTTACCTCATGTAGCTTTCAAATCGGTTTTTATAAGAAAATAGATGGGTGATTGGAATTGCCCCCTATTATGGGGCAAAATCGATCACGCTTGATGTATTAAAAAAAATAGTGTTTTAATACATTGGATTAATATACATACTGGTGTGTGTAGATAAAACATGTATGATTACATATTATTTTTTTCAATTTTTTTTGATCAATAATAATAATTGCAGCTCAGAAATAGTACATAAATCTGATCGGAATTGCCCCACTTTACGGTACTCTCATATTTTTGAAGTATTCTTTAGAGTTTATATTTCGTTTTATAATTTTATAATATATGTGATTCTAATTTAATATTTATTTATTTTATTTATTTTGTTTCGTACTCTTTCGCTTTATTTTAGTAGTTCTTAATTTATCATTTTCCAACAATCCCGAGAATGTCAAGCATTGTTTCAGAGTATTGCACCATTTTCACTGTCATTAATAAAAAAGAAGTGCACCATTACACTCTTGAGCGGCATCTAAGAAAAGTACGAGGCATATTGAATATCAAACAGGTATCTCACAGGATAAATTTGTAATTGATTTATGCGCAACTATTCTTAGTGCCAATAGCCCATTAAAGAAATTACAGAATCCACTTTTCCGTGAGTTTCTTAAAAAAATATACCACCCAAGATATTCCCCATTCAACGACAATTAGAAAATATTATTATGTACTTAAGCAACTCGACAAAACAATAAATCAGATTAGGTCAAAACCAGGTGAAAATTACCTCTAGATAAGCGCAGATAGAACAACAGGCATTAAAGAAAGGTTAGGTATTAATGTAATGGTTGACGTATCGCATCCAGAAAATCCTCCAATGTCATTTATAGCAGCGACAAAAATCAGATTGAGTCACTACAAACGATATTACCAATATTATAATTAACAGTGTAGTAAAAAATGTACCTGGTGGCGACTACTAAAAAGTTCTACTCTTTCTCTCAGATCTTGTAATTGTAATGTTAAAAACAGTTAGCGAGCTCAAAAAAAAAGTTTCCCAAACATGTGGATTTAATTGGAAAGATTCGCCATGACATCTTCCAAAATTATTTATTACTTAATCTGCTCGAAGAAGTTACATTTTTCATTTGTTAACGATTTGTTTTAGTGAGGTTGAGGAAGATGTGGCGAACTGTCGAGTCGTAGGTGAAAACTGTTAAATATTTAAACTGTATATTTACAAACCGCAGATACATTAAACTAAATTTTAAATTGAGCAGTGCCTATATTCTTTCGTTAAGGGCATCGACAACACATTAGTTAAAGTGTTTCGAATTTAATACTATGTCCGGTATCATTTATATGTTGTATCGAACTAGATGATTTATACTCTCCATATAACTATGATGTGTTGTTTTTTTTTTAATCTACTGCAGCGCGGAGTGCGTGCCTGTTATTATTTTACAGTATTTGCTACATTTTTGCATCCAACGAAATAGAAAGAATTTCAGCTATCTATCCTATGTTTTTATCAGGAGTTTTATTTATTAACATTAGCAGTCTTTTATGCAAGATATATAGATGTAATATTAATTTTTTTTGATGTAAGTTGATTCTGTGCGAGTTGCTCATAATTGTAAGCAAGTAAGTAAAAAATTGGTTCTATCTCGCAATACTCTTTAATTTAATAGTACTGGCCGATGATTTCCAGCCTAGTAGCTCATCTTCAGGCATCTGAGAGCCTGTACAAAGGTATAAGTCGAAATATAAGTTAAAATTGAAGATACGGTTTCTGTACAGAAGACTAGCTACTTATTACAGAAAATTAGTGAAATTAAATAAAGAAACACGTGAACAATTAATAAATTAACGTAAGTTGCAAATTGAAACATATTTTGTAAGCAAACTTTAAAGTTAGAAAATAATTGTAATGCTAAAAATACTTAAAATCATATTAAAAATTATCAAAGTGTAAAGTATAGCTAAAATTGTGCAATATATATACATATAATGTAGAAATGAATTACAACTTAGAAAAAACAACATTAGTTAATAAAAAAAAGCTAGCAAATTAATTCATATTAAATAGTATTGCAACATTTTAATTAATTACAATTAAATCTTACAATTATTCGTTTTTATATTCGACAACTTTCCGTATTGGTTTTATTGCAAATATATATTACAGGTCACTCTCCCTAAATCAACCTTTCTTTAATATGGATTTTTCCCTAAATCGAATTAATAATTAATAAAAATCTGTATTCAAAGTGTATGTTATAAGATTCTGCTTTTTCTCTTTATCACACGTATTACAAATTAATATATTATTTTTTGACACATTTCCTTTAATTCAAACTGTTCCTAATTTGAACAAATTGGAATACTAAATGGATATTCGATATAGAGATAGTCAATTGTACTATTATTATTATTCTTCATTAATATCGTAAGAATTTGCTACAACTCTTTCGATTTTTATATTTTGGAGATCTTCACAAGTACATATAGCAAATTAAAACCAAAATCTGAACATTTTGTTTTTCAATCAAGTTTCTTATAAAAACAAAGCAAGTGTATTTTTGAGAAAAAAAATAAATGAGAACACCCTAACTTAAGATAATTAAAGTACTAGACACACAATTTCCCTAATTTACCTAAAACAATCAAAAAGGAATTTATTCTCAAGGGAGTGAATGATTCTAAAGCTCTATAAAATCAACAAACATCGTTGAAACGGTAGCCAAAACCTCAGTTTGATATTTTTAGAACGTAGAGTCACGATTTTGACGCAACTTTTCGCAAATTTGAAATAAAAAAAAAATAAATAATAAGAATTTTGCCTTTTCGAAAACGCTGACGTAAAATACGAAAGATAAGATTACATCTGTTAATCATGTTATTATTTTTAAACAAACAGATGCCCTCACGATTTATTCCAAAATTTATTTAAAGTAACTCTGAGAAAGTTGGTCTAATATATAAATATCAAAAGCAACACAAAATACCCACTTAAGGGATTTTAATATTTAAACAAGTGAACTACTTTTTTAAAAGAATGTATGTAAAGTATGTCAAAAGGTATTTTTGCGTCGTAAGATGTTAAAACATAAGAAGGTAACGACATAGTAGCAATCATTATTGTTGATTACACATAAGGCTATTTTTACTTTAAGAATTATATCGTCAAATAATTTATAAAATGCACAGATTTCGAACGGGGCAATTTGTAACTAGGTTCTATTTATCCTTCCTGTGTACTTACAAATATGGACGCCAGTCGACAAAAAGCGATAACGCACTACACGATTTAGCAACCGCCTGCTACTATTACGGAACACAGGGCTACCACCTCACTAGCGACATTTGTATAATAATAACACTGAGAATCATTATCTATTAGTTGTACGGACGAGTTATTGGTTGTTATTGTTGACGGCGTCAATCTTGAATGGCGGCAACACAAAACGCTGGTGCTCATTTTTATCGCAGGAAACCATCATCGGCGATTTCTATTTGTTCCGTATGGCTCTTCACGTTATCACGATGGGAGAAACGCGATATTCGAATCGCTATTGCCATCTGCAGACGGGGGAGTATCTGGCGCACCGAAAATCCTATTTTTAAGGTAATTAGCGTTGTTCACTCACTTTTGTTTAGATACACTGTTCCTACAGAAGAACGAATATTTTTATATTATCACGTCGTGTTAGAGTTTCACCGAAGGAATCGTCATGTAAAACTTTATAAATATCTCTATTACAGTAGTAAACAAAACAAAAAAATCGTCTTTAGATATCACACTGGCAGGCTGGTTCAAATAATACGGTTATTATTATTATTACTACTATAAATCTCGTACAATCATTTAATTAAATACAGATATTTATACATATATAATATATATATATGTGTGTGTGTAGATAGAGAGAGAATACTAAATATTATCACAATTATTTCAACGATTTGGCGTTAATACTTGCATTTGGTGGCGGTTACGCGTTACAGAACAGACGTCTATTGATCGCGGTGGACTCGTTCTGGTACGTGGCAGACCTGGTTATAGCGGTTCGGGTCGGCTTCGTGCGATGTCGGCGCCCCGTTCGGATCCGTGCGTCGCCGACGGAAAGCAGTTTCGATGTTCGTGGATCGTCAGCGCGTTTTCGTTAAAGGTTAAGCGGTGAGGCGGTGGGGAGGAGACAGGACCGACCTGCAATCGCACGCGCACGATTTCATGTGCGTTTCTTTACGTGTACAGAGTGAATGCGCGCGATCTGACGATATGTACGGTAAACACGGGTGTTAATGTAACGAAAAAATTTAATTTGCTACATTTATGGTCTTTACTACGTAGTTAATGTAGCAGTTGTATTATCTACAAAGTAAATGAAGTAAATTCTGTTACTGGTTCAATTTTCTCATGTGGTCCACTGCAATCTTGCCAGATCATGTCATTCATATGTATACAGGGTGTATCAAATAAAAAAAGGAAATTTTGCTTGGGTGTTAACTACACCGACATATAAACCACAAACCCACCGAAACTGGATTTCATCATTAAAGAGTAAAAAAAAGTAAAACTTAGAGCCAAAAATTCTTTACTCCGGGCCTGATGCAAGGAAACGTCATGTTAAGTACCCGCTAAACGGGGTATTATGTATAAATACATTGCACTCATTTAGTATTATTCTTAATGGTATGCCGTAAGTTCATTTAATGTCATTCTGAATAAATAAAGGCCCTTGTAAGAATAGCAAAACTGAGGCATTTTAAATTTCTTCTTTTTTATAAAATAAACATTCCTTATTTGTTAAGAGCACTCTACGTAAGTCTACAATAGTATATTAAAGTACGAGTTTCATAAGGCATGATTTTGTCGCGAGTTCAAGTTTAGAAAACGAGCCGCAGGCGAGTTTTCTAATGAACGAGTGCGACAAAAAGCCTTATGAAACGAGTCCTTTATACTATTTTTCTATTTTGCATTATAAATTGATAATAAATACTTAATAAAATCCCATTAAAATGTTGAGTTTTATTTTTATATGAAGTTGGTCACATTGACATACGATTGACATTTGACGAATTCAAAATTCAAATTCGGCTATTTAAATTGTTTAAACAATATATTTCATAATATAGTCTCTGTAAACTGTAAAAAATGAGTGATACTGAGACAAATTTATCTTGTACGCCACCACAACTGCGTGAAATTGCGGATAACGCCGTCATAAATTTATTACCGAAAAAATCAAAAGCAGTATATGAAAAATGCTACCATCAATTTGAACTATGGTGTACAGAATAATGTCAACACAATATCTGAAACATTTTATTGGCATATTTTGAATTACAAGGTAAAAATAAGAAATCTTCTACCTTATGGTCTATGTATTCCATGCTTCGTTCTTGCTTTTCCATTTATAAAAATACAGACATATCAAATATATTAAATTACAAGCCTATTTAAAACGATTCTCTGAGGGATACGAGGCTAAGAAAATTTTATGCATTGAAGATATTAATAAATTTATAGAAGAAGGTTCTGACGCATTGTTTAGCAATAAAGGTACGATATTATTTGCAAAATGTAATTTTTTAATAATGGATTTAATTTTAGATCGTTTTAATAATGGGTACACAGGTGCCTGTAGACGAGATGAATTAACAAATATGTCCATACATGATTTAGAATTTAAGAGTGATATTATTTTGTGACAGTACCTAAAAAAAAATAATTTCGTAAGAGTTTTTGCAATTACGGATGAAAGATGGATTACTTTAATTAAAAAATATGTCGCCCTGCGACCAAAAAATATTTATCATTCAAGATTCTTCCTTACATAACGCAATGGTTATTGTATATCGTGCCCGATGGAATTAATACGATTGGCAAAATGCCTAAATTAATAGCTGATTTTCTAAAATTGCCCAATTCAGAGCTTTATACTGGACATTGCTTCAGACGTTCTAGTGCTACACACTTAGCAGACGCAGGCAGTGATTTGCTGACTATAAAAACGCCATGGTGGATGGAAGTCATCTGCGGTAGCTGAGGGTTACATCGAAACATCTATGAAAAGTAAAGTGGCTCTAGCGCACAACTTATCAGGGCCAAGTACATCTGGTCATTCTAGAGTTATATCATCGAATGATTCTCAATCACAAGAGTCTACCATTAAAGCCAATAACATAACTCAGCAAACTTTGTTACGAAGAATTTGCCTGGCATAACAATACATGCTCAAGATACTTGTTCCGTCAGTGTAAATGTATACAGTAATTCCACGTTTCATAACAATAACAATGTAAACTAAATTTGTATAGAATTTTTGATTAAAGTATTTACAATTTACATGCATTAAACGTCAATTTTGCTTTCTGTCATAATGTATTCAATACAGCCAACCTATAGAAATGAAAAAAGGCGTATCACAATGAAGCACCTTTTCGATACGCAAAAGCGTGTTACAATTGCGTTTTTATGAACGCAAAATAGAAAAAGTATTATTTTTAATATCCTGATAAGACGTTCTAGTTTCACCGGATATGCGGCTTCAGTAGTTACAAAAAACGTAAATATTTGTCTTTTGCTTTGTCGAATCGAGAGTTAGTTGTTGATAAACGGTACCACATGAATCTGAGTTATTTCTTTTGGATTTATTTAATCAAATAACGCAAAATGAATTGAATCGAATTACGCAGAAATAAATGTAGATACACAAAATTTGCAAACACGCCTTTTTACTATCTATCTATACATTCCCGCGCTTTTGCCGATGCATCAAGCTTCGATTTTCTTTATATGAAATCGTGATGGTCCTGAAAAGGATCGTTTTTTCGAGACGGAAAGAATTTAAATAAAATATTCGAAGTGGCTTGCACTCCAAGCGGCGATCCACACAAAACTAACAGCGGTAATGGCTGAATGATAGTGGTATGTGGGGGTATACTCGGGGCAGCATTTAGGTTGGCCCAGGTGCGGCTCTAGATTAGACTTAGATAAAAGTAATGCAAAAAAATATTGCAGGGTGAACAAAAACATACTTTTAATTTTCACTATCTTTAAAGGCAAGTAAGTTTCTTATTTTAAATGGAACACCCTGTATTTATCTTATAGCATTTTTTTAACATTTCGACAATTTTTTTTATTGTCTTCTTCAGAAAATGCCTTTTACATTCTGCAATTCAATTTTTTTATATATTTAATAACAGTTTAAATTTATAGATGTGTCTATACTTTACAAACATTTAACAACACAACACAAACATTTTAAAATTTAATATTAAAAATTCACATTTTTTTTTAAACTAATAACAAAGTCATTTGTCAACGTACTTTACTAACATGTGTGTGTAGCATACTGAATTCAAATGTGCCGAAGGTTACATCCAAAACATAAGGCAAGGCATAAAAAAAAAATTGAATTGTAAAATGTAAAAGGCATTTTCTGAAGAATACAATAAAAAAAATTGTCGAAACGTTAAAAAAATGGTTTAATTAGTGAATTTTTCATTAAATTGTGCAAAAAAGCCGCTATCTCAAGAAAGAAAAACATAATTTACACTATCGGCTAAGAATAATAAATTTTCATCAAAACAATATTTTTAATATATCCCCATAAAAAAAATCTGAAATAGATCTGGAGATCTTGCAGATAGGTATAGGAAGCATGAATACAATCTTAAAGACCGTTAAAATTAGAATCTAAATAAGGTAATAAATACAGGGTGGTCCATTTAAAATAAGAAAGTTGCTTGCTTTAAAGATAGCAACAATTAAAAGTATGTTTTTGTTCGCCCAGTATAATTTTTTTGCATTACTTTTATCTTATTATCAAGTCTAATGCTTTAGTTAAAAAATAAATACAGTTTAAATATGCATGACAGACATGCCTCTTCAATTTTGGTCTACATTTTGAAGGATAGTTAATTATCTCGTAAACGAGTTGACTTAGCCATAAGAAACCTAACACCAACTTGTCTTTATTTATGCCCGGTAACATAAACAATAGTTACCCATTTGTCAAAGTTAATCAATGGATAACAGCAAAAATCAGTAACATAAAGGTTTGTTAGGAGATAATTATTTGTTAAATCAGTTGTTAACTTAACCACCGCTATTCCGGTAGTTACACATTTGTTAAGATTTACCAAAGCACGAAATGTGCCGAATGTCCAACGAAAGTTGCCGTGCATGATTGCATCAATAGATGGCGGAACATGTGAACTTAGACGGAAAATCTATTTGACATTTTGACAGAATTTTTACTTTTGATTCAATTTGATCACTGATCAATTAATTTGGAATAAGATAGCAGCAGTAAGTTTAAAATATATACGTTTAGTGATTATTACATTACATTTTTATAATTATGGAGGCTAGGTAGGTGTAATTTCAACATTTGATTTCTGACAATATTATCATTAAATTTGACACTATCCATCATAATGAGTAGGGAAATGCAGGATGCCGTGAAAAGAGCCAGAAATTTTACGGTACAAGAGAAACACATATTGTGAGCGATCATTGAAAATTATAAAGGAGTAATTGAAAATAAAAAAAAACGGATGGAGTATCTATTTAAAAAAAAAAAAACGAAGTATGAGCAGAAATTACATCTGAATTTAATTGTCATAGTACTATTGGGTTAAGGATGAAAGAGCAGTTATTTACATTATACAACTTTATGAAAAAGAACAATCAACACGACCAGATCATTGTTTTATTTGCCTTTTTTTTCTTATATTTTCATGATTCTTCTCTGAATAGTCGTGGTCTATGACGTCTATCATATATGTTGTCTAGTATATCGAATAGTTCTTTATTGGAGGACGATGATTAATCATTCCATATATCCGTTTTGGTTATAATCTTTATAACAAACTTGACATAAGCCAGAAGCAAAACCTCAATTACTGAATTATAAACGTGAAAACGTCAAAGTTTCAAGTTGGCCCTCTATCGGAACCAAACTGAACTATCAATTTTAGTAAATTTACAGTTAACTAGTTTACAACAGCCATTAATCAGTTGTTAACTAATTGCTCGACATTTAACAAATGGTTAAGTTTATGTTACTCAACTTTTACTTAACAATTTGTTAGTGCTAACAAATGATTAACTAATCATTTGGTTACACACGCTTTATGTTACCGGGCATTAGTCTGTACTATCAAAATATGTCATAATATACAGGCTGTTCCAATTCATTTTCCACAACTTTGGTGTGTAACTTTTCTTTGAGTCACCCTGTATACTTCAAAATAATTTTGAAATGTGGTCCTTCTGAACTTGTATAACCTTTAACAAAAAAAAAATTGAAAATATGTCACCACTTTTTTTATATATAAACCGACGCGAATGTGGTGGTTTTTGATTCAAACAATATTGCTTTATGACGCAAGTAGTTATTTGCGTTGAAAATCTCAAATCATCAGTGGTGGGGGTGGATTTCTTCTGAAGACGCGATAAGTTTCACATGAATATAGTCGCAGTCATAACGTAAAACTATTTGTGTGTTTCTTAAACTCGTAACTTTTGCGTCATGACGCAAAAGTTTGTTTCATAAAACATTGCGTTGTCGTAAATGTTCGCGTTGCGTCATAATTTTTTGCGTTTTGCATTGCAACGTAAAGGAACGAAAAGAACAAAGCTATTATTATAACACTAGTGTTTTAATGTACTATTTATACACTGTAGAATTGAGGAAAAGGGTGACTTACATATGTATTTATGTCTTTTGCCTTTTATGGCATCACTGTAAATTTAGATCTTTTGGCCTAGAGAATACTGCAGGCGGTTTCAATGATTTATACATGAGGATAACGAATAGGTTGCATTTTGGAAGTAATTGTGGTAAATTGCACAGTGATACAAAATCGAACTTTCGGAATGGGAATGGGATGAGACCAATTGCAAATGAAAGTTGACATTATCCATAACAAAACCTTGAAGGGTTTTTTTTTAGTTTAGTGCGAGGTTTTTTTTTTTACACGCATTTGAAGTTGTTGATTTTGAACGCTGTCAACAAGGAAAATCATTGAAAATTGATAAAAAATTAATCTTTTTTATTTTTATTATCCTGGAAAGTTGTGGTATCTTATTGTTTTTGGGGTCGAGGAATTCATTTTCGATATTTATTTTTACCTAAAACTGACGCTAGATGGTGCTGTCATACAAATGGTGCTTATAAAAATAACTTTTTTATTTTAAAGTATTATATCTTATTTGGATCCGCTTAATCATCATCACTATCACTGTCAATTTGCATGTTTGAAGTAGCAAAAGCTCCAGAAATAGTAGGCTATGGATCTCTGTATGTTTCTGGTTCTTGCTCTTCGTCAGTGTCGTCTTCATCGGTTGTTCTCTTTAACCACCAGCATAAATCACCTAACATAGAATCTAGTTTCTTTCCTTTGTACCTAGTTTCTATGGTTAAAGCTATTTGGTAAAAACGTTCACCTTGCTCATCAGATTCGGTGGATAGTTGGTTTTCAAACCAATCCATACGTTGATGGAGAAAATGAATTTTTTTGACATATTCACATCAAGTTCCTCAGGCTTTCAAGAGACGTTTAATTCTTTGTGCACTATCTGCTTCTCGTTTTTTACCAAGAACATTTTCGATTACGTCTTTGTCTTGGTACGTTGTCGTCAGTATATATAGATTGACAGGTAATATAATTGTGCGCTAGTGTATCTTTATGGTCTTGTTTTGAATTTGTGCGTTACTGAGTTTTATTGCCTTATTGTCTTGTTTTTTGTACAAAATTCTTTAAGGGCTCAAATATTATGTCTAAAGCAGTGAAGCAGTAAATACACCGTTTTTTTATTGAAAATTTACAAGAAATAGCATTTGTATGACAGCGCCATCTAGCGTCAGTTTTACGTAAAAATAAATATCGAAAATGAATTCCTCGACCCCAAAAACAGTAAGATACCATAACTTTCCAGGATAATAAAAATAAAAAAAGCATTATTTTATCAAATTTTCAATGATCTTTCCTTGTTAGACAGCGTTCCAAAATCAACAACTTCAAATGCGTGCAAAAAAAATCTCGCACTGAACTAAAAAAAAAAAAAACCCTTCAAGGGTTTGTTATGGATAATGTCCACTTTCATTTGCAATTGGTCTCATTCCATTCCCATTTTGGTTATTGCATTGTGTTGTTGGAAACTTAAAGTAATCAGTGTTGCAAAAATATGGTAAAATGCACTCGCCAATATTTTTCTATCAATATTTCATAAAGAATTTTTCAAATTATCATATAAAAAACAAACTGAGACATCCCTTAAGCTTCTTCCCGTGCATGTCTCTCTAGAAAAAGAAGAAAAAAAAACATCTACAACAACACAGAACTTACGTATCTCTTTACGAAATCAAAACATCTCAAATTACATTTCCACGACTTCAATCAAAAGGAAAAAAACATTATCCACCAGAGTTTACCCAATATAACAACGTAGAGAAGCAACAGTTACAAGTTCCAGCACGAAATGCAGAACCGGTGACGTTCCAAAACCTCGACTGGCTCCTTCACCATTGAAAAACTCTTGCGCGCTATTTAGGTCGCGACCTATTAATCTTGAAGGTTGCATCTGGAGCGCCGGTGCGATAGGGCGGCCCGCCTGCCTGCCTGCTTGCCTCCCTTTCGAAGGCGGCATGCCCTATCCCGAAATCCGACCGAAAGCGCACTCCCCCCACGCCCTATACGGCTATGACCTTCCCGTCACGGGTCCCGGTTGACCCTGGCCGCTTCCCCGAAGAGTATTTAGGTCATGGGAGGCGGGATGTTGAACCAGGAGCGGACGATGGGGATTGGCGGCGTTCAAGGTTTTCAAGGGCTGGTTTTGGGAAATCGTGGCAGCAGGGAATATTTGGGGAGGCGTTGTGATTTTCTTCGGTTAGGATAATAGTGAATTAAGGGAAATTGTTGTGTAATAAGGAAATAGTGTATTTTGGGAGTCGAAAGGTTGAATCCGGATAAGTATGCACTTAGAGTAAAAGTTACGACACTTTCTTAATTTTCTCCCCCAATAAGTAACATTCTAACCATACACTTTAACGGAACGCTCAATTGAAAGTAAGTGAAGTTGGTAGAAAATATTGTCCCTAGACTAGTTCATATTTAGTTTAATGCAAGTATGGGCAACCTTTGACATGTTGTGGGCCAAACTTTAGGGTGCAAATACGTTCGCGGGCCGCGTTTAAAAGTAGTGCATTTTAAAGTAGTGTTCATAATTTTTAGCGATAGATATCAGACATGAAATAATACGACAATGTTATTATAATGCAATTTATTAAAACAATAAATGAAATGAAAAAAATAGGTACAACATTATAATTAAATCGTGAAAATTTGGAATTATACAAAACTATGAAAGTTAAATAGCGACAACGAAATCAATGAGACCCTTGAGCTTGAATTTGGGAAACTAATCCATCGATGTTTGAATGAATTCCACTGATACAAAGACGTAAAGAATTTTCCAATTTATCGTCAGTCAGCCTTGTACGATGTTTTGATTTATTAACTTTCATCATTGAAAAGAACTGTTCACATTTATAAGTATTCCCAAACGCACAAATCAATCTTCTTGCGAATTTTCTAAGCTCCGGAAAATGGTTTTTCTTCGAGGTATTTTTTGTAGAAATCGCACAACTCCACGTCTTCAAATTTAGATTTTAGGAGTGAGTTTTCTTGAAGCTCGATCAACTCCATTTGCAAGTGTATTGGAGCATTTTGTACATTATTTTTTGTTGGAGTAGCTAATAAATTGAAACTGTCTTTCATGTTTTTAAAATCGCTAAATCTGTTCGAAAATTGCTCCGACAGTAACTTGAGTTCTTCAGCGTATTGAGCATAAGCAGTATTTTCATACGCAGAGAGCGTGGTGAAATTGTAACTGTTACGAGACAGCAACTGTGCCTCCCACAAACGGATTTTGTTTTGAAATGTTTTCAAATGGCTGTACAAATCATTTACTAACTGTCCTTGTTTTTTAAGTTCCAAATTTAAATCATTCAAATGGCCCCTAAGGTCGACTAGAAATGCTAAGTCACATATCCAGTTTGGGTCACTCAATTCAGATAGTGGTTTATCTTTTATTTGCATAAAATCTGCTATCTCATTTCTAAGCTCGTAAAACCGTTTCAGCATTTTTCCTTTGCTTAACCATCTGACTTCACAATAATATGTTACGTCGTCATATTCGGCTGATATTTCATCCAAAAACGCCTTGAACTGACGATGGTTAAGCCCTATCGAATAAAATTGATGGTTTTTACTACCACATTCATAACATTCTGAATTCGAATGAACTTAGAACACAAGTTCTGTTGGTGGATAATGCAATGAAGGACTATCAAATCATCTTTTTGCACATTTAATTCAGTTGCATTTTCATACAAAATTCCGATGAAACCTTTACGTAAGCCGACCATAGAAGGTGCACCATCTGTGCATACACCAACTAATTTTGACCATGGCAAACCAAAACTTGTGAATACCTTTTCAACTTCATTAAAAATGTCCTCTCCTGTAGTGGTTTAGCGGCTGTAAAGCAAGCAATTCCTCAGTAGCAGTGAACTCTTTATCAACACCTCGAATAAATAAAGCCATTTGAGCTGTGTCAGACAAATCGGTGCTCTCGTCTAATGCTATGGAAAATGATTCAAAACCAGCCATACGGTCAGTCAAAGTTGTTTTTATATCATTAGCCATCATTTCTATACGTCGGGCAACAGTTCGTCTTGACAAACTAATTTTTTCAAATTCATTTTTCTTTTCAGGACACAAAACACTGCAAACTTCTAACATACTCTCCTTGATAAATTCTCCTTCGGCAAATGGTTTTAATGACTTTGCCAATTTTGAACTAACTATAAAACTAGCTTTCACAACATTATGAAGTTGTGTTCTTTGTTTATGAAACATTTGCTGCTGTTTTTGCAAATTTGCGGTAAGCTTCTGGATTTTGTCCTTTCAGTGAGTGCAGCATAGGATGCTTAGTTGAGTAGTGCCTCTTTATATTGAATTCTTTTATCACTGAAATGGATTCATTACACAGCAAACATTTTCCTCATTTGGAGTGAGTATGAGTAAGTAGCGTGATATTTTTTTTTAATTGGGTTTTTCAAAATCAAGTTTCAGTGTTGATTTTTACAAAACTTTTCCGGACGAGTTGACTACTTGTGTTTAATAGAACAGAAATTACTAGAATTTCGTGTGAATTCTTTGTTCAGATATGAGGATTTACTATTTTTCTAGACATTCAGAAGCGTCAATCAATCAAAATTTTTCTCTCGGATAGAAATATAGAAATCTCACCTAATCTAATACGCTATTGCATTATACGCACCACGTGCATTGCACATGTATCCGTTTTCGGGTTTGTTTCTGCGTATTAACATATCCAAACAAACCACCAAACGTGTACTGACCTGCAAAGTGTAACCTTGTGTTATTAAACGTTAATTCCAGTGTGCATAACACTGCATTACATATTGTCAGTCATCATTATTATTAACTTATACTTTCATGTTCTAAAATGATTAAACAACATCAACCAATTTATATTTAACCTTAAATATTCATTCACTGGCATTTATCCTATAAATGTCAAAAAAAAAGTTTAGAATTAACACGCAATTTCGAACAGCGTACTTATTCACTTACAGCTAGATATTGGAGCAAGAAAATAGGTAAACAATATTAACCTTCATTGTTTTGACTCCAGCATTCCGGCTGGTAACTATTAAATTTTAACGATTCACAACGCCTAGTCATTCATGACTCACAAAACTAATATCTAGTAGCAATGCACGTAAAATTCACATTTCAAGGCTGCTTTTTCGGGCGAGTTTCGTAATCTTGCATTACAGATCGACACAACTATTTCCTTATCATTTCCACCTGTCCAAAAATATCGCCCAATTAGAACTCGATCGTTTTATTTATCACGCGATACAAGAAAAATAATGTATCACCATATCCTTCACGAATTAGGGACATTACATTGAACATTGAACCAAAGATTTTTCATCATCGTTATACCTAAGAAGTGCAACATGTTGCAAGTTATCTAAATTTAGTCAAATCCCCAAGACTCTTTGTGGTAACTCAAGACTCATTTAATTTCTGCTATTAAAGTCTGGTATTTACATACGTTTATTTTTTTGCAATTATGGGCGTCGCATAAGTGGAGTGCTGCTGTTTTTCAACATTCTCTTAACCTCTCGCAACTTGACGTTATATATGTATACTCCTAGAGTTACCAATAATTAATAAAACCGCATATAATTTCAAGGTTAAACAGTGATTGGGATCATTACAAATAACTGTATTAGATTGTTGTTGTATACTTCCCTACACCATTAAATGGATGATTAGTTGTTATAGTAGCTGTTATACTGAAGTTTTGTTTATACGGCGATGTGGTAACCCAATACCAGTGGCGGCTCGTGAGTTATGAAAGAGGTGGGCACAAAATAAGAACTTGCCTATTTTTTGTACATAAAATCCATTCTCCTATTTTTCATGCTGGAAAACGCGTGTATGACTTTGTTGTAAAAATGCGTTCAGTCGATCTTCTGACATTGTGCTTCTCAGAAAAGTCTTAATGCGTTTGAGGGTGGAAAAAACATCGTTCATATTCTGCTGTCGACATGGGGGTTGTACAAATAATATCCAACAGTTAATGTTTTCGTCAATTTTTTTTTGTAAGTTTTGTGTGTTATGAACACTAAAAAGTGCAAACACCACCTAACTACGTCACACATGTGCTCGCGCTCATAGATTTACTGAAGTTCACTTTTCAATTTACGTGTCCAACATAGGATAATATTTCACAGTTTTATTATACACAAATTAACCGGACGCAAAATAGACGATTTTTTTACACATCTTGCTTGTAATTAATTATGTTCGCAAATAACACTGTCTAACTATTCACGTAGTCTACTTTGCCTAGAACAAAAATCCACGATACCATTCATGTGAGAAACGGAATTTCGTGTTTCTTTGCCTCTCTGCGATATGCTTTAAAATTTAACCTTTATTCCACGCACTGACCTCTTTCTTGAAAAAATTAAGAGATAAAACAAAATAGTTTATTTGTTAGTACATCCCACATCCACTCATATTTTATTTAAATATTCTATGTAAGTTCGATTTTACTTGGAAGTTTGTTTATTGAAATCAGGAATAGGCCTTCCTTTTTCTTAATTAAAACTTTTTCCTCAAATGAGAGCGGATTTTTTTTTTTTAAGATTTTGCACTCAATTAACTTCCATCATTATAAATAATAAACGTCACTTCAAGCCTTTGAAATCACACACTGCATCACACTTTTTAGATATACCATATTCCTAACCCAAATGAAAGATCATAAAAAGGGGCTTATGATGAAATAAAGGGATACAGGGTGTTCCATTTAAAATAACAAAGTAAAAGCCGTTTGAATATCACACAAATTGATTGCTTCTGGAAACCACTCTGTATAATTTCACCAAATAACATTGAATTCATGAGAAAGATACAACCTTTCCTAAGCTACTCAGCAAATTTTAGAGTTTAATTGTTAATGCCGGAAAAAAAATGTTAAATGAAACAACGTGCATTTTGAAAATTTTATGTAAAAAGTTAAATAACTTGTCAACCTTGCATTCGAAATTTGAAACGAACATATGTATTTGTAACATTCACTACAACAAAATCAGCATGCCTAAAAAAGTGAGTATGGTTTCATTGAAAAAATTAAGTTGAGTACGGTCCTGGAATAACGTGAAAATATTTTTAGAACTTGCACTTTCTTCCGTCATGTATATGCCATTTGAAAATCTTTTATAAGAGACGTTAAAGTCAATATCGATCGATATCGGATTATTGACTCACCCTGTAGATGCATTTAAGGACCATTTTGAATTGTTGTAATGTTATTTTAAGTACTTAATTTTAAATTATAATTGTTGTGACAAAAATAACAATGCTAATAAAGAATTGTTTCACAAAAAAAGATTTATTTCGCAAAAAGGAAAGAAATGACAAATTATCGTTAAAACACTTGCAAATATAGATCACTTAATCAAACATTATTTACTGAATCGTGTTTCTTATACTATAACTGTTCATAAATATTGCAACAAAATCAGATAAAAAAACGCATAAATTGTGTATTTTTTTAATTATTTTCTAGTTCCTTTAAAATATAAATTATTCCACACGTTAAAATTCCCGGCAACAGCTTTACAAAATGCTAGCGGGCTTTAGGTCATTCAAAACGGACACTTAAGAGATGGAGTTTTCGACATTTCCTTAGTGTGTTATACTGTGGTAATTATAACCATGGACAATATAAGTTTTGTAATTAAAAAAAGACAAATATATTGTCAAAACGTCTTGCTACATTAATTAGTCCTTTCATTAAGCCAGTACACTCTCACAGAAAATTCGACACCAGCAAATCAGAATTTAAAATTTTATGATGTAAATGCAACTTTCGAGGGCGTACTCACTTATTATAAGCATAATCATTTAATTATGTATATTACTGCGATCAAAGGTAACGACTGAAATTTAAACAGAAATATCTAGAGAGAAAAAGGTTTTATGTATAAAAAAAGCAAATGGAGTTTCGGTGGCGGCGTTTTCCTTTAGAAATCCTATGAAAAAAAAATACATAACAAAAAGAAATCTTGAATAGACGGACTTCAATTTAGAAATGTATATGTATTTAACTTGTTTGATGTTATTGTTAGAGGGGATAATTTCTTTTTAAGAAAGCATGTGGTGGATGAAGATTTTATTATTTAATATTTATGTTTATGTTGTTAAATGCTGTTTGATATTAGTTACTTACTTCGATTTATGCTCGCGAGTATTAGTTTAGCAATAGACAATTTTCAGTCAGCCTCCTCAGTTTGGGATAATGTGATTTTCACAGATTTCATGAACTACCCTATTATTGATGCATTAATTATTATTGTTGTTTTAATATCTTAAATATTGTATTACTCCTAAAGTTTTCTTCTATTATAAAAATTACCAAAACGCAGGTTTAAAATTATTTATGAAAATTCTTAAATAAAGCAAATTGAGTTTCGCAAAGAAATTAATTTATTTTATAACCCTCCGTATTGTCTTTTCATGAAAATATATCTTAGCTATCGCCTGTGTAATCTGACGTCGTTGATCTATTTTCTTGAGATACGGCCAACACGGGGTCTCTTTAACAAAAAGGACAGGTTTTATTAAAGCAATTCTTTAAAATATTTTTGGATTTATATATACATAACAAAATTATAAAAGCATATTGTTCGTCAATCCAGTTAGTGCTAAATATTTATTTTTTGAATTTGATAAATTGATACTTTTTCGTTGCTACTGCCTGAAGCTGTGTTACGACTAAAAGTGTTAGCTATATTTCAATAAAATAGAACGATTTGGATTACACAGGCGATATTAAGATATATTTCTTGAAAATACAATAAACGAGGTTAATAAATAAATGATTTCTTTGCGAAATTAATTGTTTTAAAAATTTTGTAAATAATCTTAACTGTTTTGAATTTTTTAAAACAGAAAAATATGCATGTAGTAATACAATATTAAGAATACGAACAACAACAATAATGATTACATCAATAATAGTGTAATTAATCAATGTAAAATCACATTGTTCAAAAACTCAGGGCTGATTGACATATTGTCTATCAACGCAATACTCCGAGCAAAATCAAACTAAGTACTATATCTAGTAATAGTAGTATAATTTTAAAATCCCAACGCCATATGTTTTCTTTAAAAGAGAATTTATCTCTACATAACATCAAAAGTTAAAACATATATGTGTTTTCTAAATGGTGCCGTCTACTCTACTCAAAAGGCCTTTATTTGTTATGATTTTTGCATTAATATTTCCGTATTCGTATTCCAAGGAAACACCGCCACCGAAATTCCAATGCGTTTATTTAATTATAAACCTTTTTCTCTATATATTTATATTTCTGTTTAAATTTTTAGTCTTTACCTTTGATCGTTAATTATACACACAAAAAAGTGATTTATGGCTTTGATAAGTGCATATATCCTCTGCAAGCTGCATTTACACCCAAGAAATTTTAAAATTCACGATTGCTGGTGTCCCGATTTTTCCTGTGAGAAGTGTACATCCACAAACTAACTGTATGGTAAAAAGTTATTTGAGGTGGTTCGTTTCAATTGAAACGGCCCTGTATATAAAAAACACAGTTTTAACATATTTGTGCAAGATGAATAAAATATTTTACAAAATTATATTCCTGATTCTCTCCTTATACCAATTTTCATGTTATTAAACGCGTATCTCTTTTCGGCAACATCAAGAGATGATACTTGTTCGTTCGAATTTTGTAATTAAAACTTGCCTATGTGTTATCGTGCGGAGATAAACTGTTATCTGTTCAAAAGCATTATCAACTGGCTCTTATCTGAACACAATTTAACGAGAGTCAACAAGTTATAACCGAGCTATATGTTGTAGGATAGAATTACATTATGTCACCATCAAGTTATTTTCCACCATTATTTACTTTATTTAGATTTTGTAGCAACTACCTCTGATACGATTATCCTATTAGAAATGTTAATTATGTATGTATGTATGTTGGGATTAAGGAGTTTTACTTCGGTGTTAGAAATAACAAGAATTACTTCAACAAATTTCCCATAGAAAACTGCCTATAGTTATGATAACATATTATTTTTTCATGAATGAAATAGGTAATTAATGAAATCAACTAATACAGCTAACAGAGAATTAGTTTATCGCAAACACTATTGCATAATCTCCGTCCAGTAAGAGATAACGCAAAGCAACTCTGTAAATATGTAATTAATTAGCACGTTTAGGCGAAATTTGAACTGCACAGTTTTGAATAACACTACTGTTACACATACAAACTTGTATAAGATTGTAAATAATAACTTCTTTGCACATTATAAATTGCGCAGAAGAAAAACCAGTTTTGTAATCCAATATGTAATGTTCAACGATGTAAAAAAAAAAAAACAAATGCAGCATTCAATTAATGCCTACAGGTGGATGTTAGTTGATAGTCTTGGAAAGTGCGCACAATCAAATGAGCTTTTTGGAACAAAAACAAACTGACTTTTCTGCAGTTTTTCGAAAGTTATTTTTTATCAATTTTCATGTACACCTTGTATAGGATATAATCATTTTGATGCATTTACGTTCAGTACGCAAGTATCCTGAGTAGATTCAAGAAAACCGGAAGTGCTTATGATATAGCGTTTTTTAATGGTTCTGCGTATGTCACTTTTCCGAAAAGAATTGAAAATATCGCGAAAATAAATGAGTTTCAGTAGGGGAAGGTGGGGCAAGATGGGAACATTAAGCTTTAGAACACTGCGTCAGGATTGCAAACTGATTTATACAAGATCTTTACGCTTGTTGTAATTCTTTTAAACATTATCTGCTGATAGATGAGATTTACAATTTTCCATGGTACTCTTGACGTTGTGAGAAAATTTTTAAAAGGAAATGTGTAAATACACCATCTTGCCCCACCATGGGGCAAGCATGGTTCTAGGTGAGTAAGAATGGTTATACTATAATCTAGCTAATAGAGTAAAAAAAAAAATAGATTCTTAAAATTTCTTAAAAACATGCAGGAACAAAGTTAAACTCTTTAAAGCGAACTACTTAAATAAAAAAAAATACAATAACGATAAGAATATTAAACTTTAATCTTCACAATTGGGACAATAGAAGACAACTCATCCACGTTATCGCACAGCCTCCATGTACCTAATCTCGGCCATCGATGCGTTGTATCAATACTTTCCCCTTACAATACTAACATTGAGCGTCATCTTCCTCAACAGAAGAACTTGGTATTTTGTTCTTACGTTTTCTAAAAATCTATCTCTTTACTTCCTTACAAATCGCTTCTTTCTTTCTTTTTTTCTTTGTTTTTTTTTTTCTTTCACTCTCCCTCGCCTTCTATTTGCCTTAGGATTGTCCAGACTTCTTTTCTTGAGCAGATTTTTTACTAGGCTTGTAAGGATTGTTGTTTCCTTGTACGCTGATAACCTTACTTTATTCGTAGGAATAGGCATATTTTTGAGAAGGGCATAATGCATATCAGCATAACGATCGACTGGAGGATGAGATATGATCCCCTTGTTGCCTCTACCAATAGCCCATCTTGCCTTTGGGACATTTTCGGTTATGTTTTTAAAACATATCAATATTTAAATAAACAATAACCACTATAGAAAATAATTACTGTCATTAATAAGCGCAAAAAGTGTAGTTGTAAATTTTATTATGTTCGATACTGGCGTTGAACTCCATCAAATATACGAAATTCTGGAAATTGCAAGTCACGCACAACAGCAATAACTTTTTATACGATAGTAAAGTTCCTACATCAACAACATAAAACAGCACTTGTCAATTTAGGGCTGCATTATTTGACAGTTGCACTGCCGTTGTAGATAGAGATGTCCCATCATGCCTCGTGGCCCCATCTTGCCCCACCATAAGGAAGTTTAGATAAATTTGAACTAAAATTTTAAGGTCTATTTAAAAATATAAAAATATACAGGATGTTCTGTATGAAATAAAAAAGTTGATGTCAATCTTCTCTATAACCGGAAGTGCTAGAGATTTGTGTATATTTTGCTAATTTAGACCAAATTGCTGTTAGCATATTGTCAAAGTTTTAGATTTTACCGACGAATAAATAATTTTCTATATATCGTTTACAGTTCATCGTGGGGCACCCTGTATATAATACATACAAGTGAATCACAGAGAAAATGTGTAAGTCACGATTACATCGGCAGTTGGACCAACTCATTTCGACTGTCATGCATTGTACAGTCTATCACCAACAATACATGTTCAATTTAAAACAACACTTCCACCTTATAAAAGGAAGTATAGTAACTTCCTCATTAAAAAAAAATTATGTATATATACACAATGCGCGTGCGATTGTTTAATCTGGGACTGCAACATTTTTATTATCATAATTTCAAATCAGGGCATCGCGCAATAAAAGTATCAGTGTTGGGGATATGGGAATTAACACCTAATTCAAAGGTTATTAAACTGATAGGTCAAAGGTTGGTAGTGTTCACAATCTTTTCTTGCTGTACTTTATACATACTGCTATGGACAGGCATTCCGTTTTTCGCGAGTGTAACTCAGGTTAATTGTTCTTTTGCGCCTTTTTAAAATTTTATCCGTTGAGCTAGCTAATTTAATTTTCTTTTTCATTTTAAAAAGTCATTTTAAAATTCATTAAATTCAGTCAGTACACAGCATATTAATTTATTTGATTTGCTTAAAACAGCTGTTTCAGTTTACCGAGAGATTTTCACAATTATAATTTTGTTTTGTATAAATTTGGGTAAAGAGTTTATTGTATGATTTAATTAGTTTAGTGTTAAGTTTTTTTAAATTAAATTCCATTCATTTAGACGTCTAGCGTTTGCTAATTCTATTTAATGTGTTTTCTATTCATTTGTCGGTGAATTGTACGGCTGCGTGTTAGAGTTTTGTCAGACAGTTCCTTGGTCGACTGTTAACGTGAGTAGACGTATTTTTGTAAATTATTGTTGCCATTTTGATTATAGTAAATTTCGTTTCGTTTCTTTAAAAATTTTGTCCATCAAGGAATTCATTTTGTAATAATTGTTAATATATTGACGTGTACACGTTGTAGATATAAGATCATTTATTATTTTTGTGCAGGAAGATATATTTTAGTTGTGATTTTCTCATTTTTGTTTTAAGAGTTAATTTTTCCGTTTTTCTATTTTGCTGATTCATTTTTATTTTATCAATCACCTCGATTTGGGTGAGTAGAAGCATTGTGCTTGCATTTAGTTTCCAATTTTGTAAATTTCTTGAGATTGTCCACGCTTAATTTAATTTGTTTTTATTTGAAACCAGGTGGATTGATATTGGTATATTTAGGACTATCTTCCTGAACAAACTAATCTTTTGCTTTGTATAGGAAATAGCATTGTCCTTCAGAACCTTCAGTTCACGTTTTTTTTTTTCTGCCATTTTGTAATTTTACCCACTTTAAAAATTAAAATTTGATTGTTACTTAGCATTTTTGGATTGAAAATTCTGTTCTTTTATCTTAAATTTAAACCTTTTCAATTTTTGGGGTAATTAAGAGAGTCTGATTTCATTCACTCACAATTTACTTTTCGTGGTTAGATTCAAGTTTTAATTCGCGAGGGTAACTCTGAGATTAATAGTTCTTTTGCGCCCTTTTAAAAATTTTATTCGTTAAGCTAGTTAATTTTAATTTTCTTTTTCATTTTGCAATTTCAATTAATTCAATCAGTACACAGTAATACGTATGCCTATGGTACAAATATATTAGGAATTCTCTTGTGCAGGTTAATTTGGGGACAATTTTTTTTTTAATTATCCATATGGAATGTGGTATTTACTGCATATATTTATGATGGTTTTGTCCAGATTGAAATTATAATAAATAATTTTTATTGCAGATATTAGAAGAAGATGTGATATTAACATAAATTTTATAAATTTGTTTCTAAAATATTGAAAAGTAAAAGTTGTGACTACTATAAGACCAATTTTCATAACGTCACTTTAAAGCTTTAAAATTACTTTAAATTGAAGTCCAAATAAATAATACACACTTATTTTATTAACGTGCTAAAGTAATATTTATTATGAACATTATCCTACGTTATTTACTAGCCTTTGTTTGATATATTATTAAAATTTTATTGTATATTCTTATAAGTACTTGTCTGTCGTTATAAGTTTGTTGATAATACTTTATAACTAAATTACATCATACAATGAGAGCATTTGCACGTTTCGAGCATACATGCAATATAATCTGTTATTGCCGCAAAAAATTAAATTTAGCTCAGATTGGCCACATTTAGCTTTCAAATTATTCATTCACATCCTTCTCCCTACTTTAATGAAGAACAACACTGCTCGAAAATCAGTTCACTTGTCCTAAGTGATAATTAAATTATAACCGTCTTTTCCCCAACCCACAGTGATCCCGATTGCGTTCGTAGTTCGTAGCGCGAAATAATTGCCGTTTATGTCTAAATCCATTTACATATTTATAATCTTCACAGTTGTGATATTACTATTGTACAGGTAATAATATTAATAATAATGTTTATTTACATTTACTCAGGGACAACACATTAACCTTTGATTTTTATTCATATTAAATAAGACAACACTGAAAATAGAAAGATATATATAAAAGATAAGAGATTTGAAATAAATACTCTTGTACTACTTTTGTATTAGTCGGTATTGATGTCTACATTCATCAAATGCTTTTTGTGGCTTACAAAATAACCAAATTGTTTTTTAGTAAATGGGCTTTTTTTGGAGTGTACTACCAACAGTAGCACCAGCAAGTTCTACTTTCTGATCTAACCATCTCTTTATTTCTTGCTATAAATTCTTTTACGCTGCGAGAATTTTGTTTCCAAGGAAATTCTATCTTTTTATTATAACATTAGTTAATAATTTATCAGGTTCTTGTTCATTTATAGTTTCTTTCGTAAATACACTGTTTAAACGTATGTGCTAGCGTAGATCTTTTTAAATGTTTGTGTTTGTGCTACTCCAAAAACAAAACACTAAGTTTAACTGCAATGAACATTCCATCTAAAAAAAAAACGGTCGCACTCGGACGCACTTTATTTTAGGTACACTAGCGACACTTTCTAATTGTACGACCTACAGGGTAAAATAGAGCCCATATCTTTAACGTGGATAGTAGACGGATTTATGCAGTAACTGGCCGCTTCGAAATATGTAAACACAGATGTGCGGTCTCTCTGTCGGTTATTTTAAAAAAGCTTAGACTGGATTTATTAATGTGCGAAGTTGAATGCATCTCTTATGTATTTGTTATGTTTGCGTAGGAATAAATTTATTGATTGTTTGAAGTATTTCGATATGCTGTAGTGTTATTAAATGGTTTTAAAAGTATTTTCATTTTACAGTTGAACTATGACTAGGACCTAAACCAAAGGCATGTTAATATACAATAAATAGCAATATCAATGGGTTATTACTTTATTCATTTTATACGTATGCAAATAATAATGAAACTATCAAAATGATCGCATGAAGACATTTAAAGTATTTAGCTATACTGAAATCAGTAAAGCACACCTCCGTTATGAATGAAACACTTTTTTCAATATTACTGAACACATGAAAAAAGTGTTTCATTCATCTAGTTAATGCATTAACTAGATTACGACAGCCCCTATGCAAGATATTAAACAATATAGTAATAAGGATTTTACTACTTCCAGTTTTCGTGAAGTGGGTGTTGCGCCAATTAATTATTAAATGTAGAGAAATTGTAGTAATTTCGTTATTGACAGAATGCATGTTTTGTTTTCCCTGCAGCGTTACCCAAATATGCTTATATTTTTTAATCTAATTAATGTCATGATGATTCATATCATTTTTTTAACTCGCTCCGGCTTCTTCTTTAACATTAAATAATAAAGGAGATATGGCGAGGATGCATTCAAAACCATGATTTTTATATCAGATTATCAGATATTAAGAAGGAAAGCTCGACACTCGTCAGAAATATTTTTATTAGTTATAGTAATGGTATGTTTCATTAATATTATAATAGCAAGATAAAATAATATTTCGATTATAAATTCCTAGTTCAAAGATTTTACCTCAAAAGTCTCACAATATTTTTTCAAAGAAATACAAATTTGAATTAGTGCTAAATTGAAACAGTAGTATAGCTATAAATACAAATGCAGTTTAAATAGTAATTAATGATTAGTTTATATAAATATTAATTATTCATTATGTTAATATCGAAAAAAGGAGCCGGGGCGAATTAAAAATAGTTATGAAAACAATCATTGTGATCAATTGGATTAAAAACAGAAACATATTTGGTAAGCTGTAGGGATTTGTAAAGAAAACAAAACATCTGTTTGTATACAATATTATATTTAAGTTAAGTAAATGAAAAAATTCGAATTGTGCTACCGAGGTAGGTCGGCAGGCATAAGGTATGCGCCTTTGATGTATTTAATTCTCTCTATTTTATAAGATCATGTTTTTTTCTATGTTTTACTGCTTCTTCCTTACATTTAAAGTAGATTACTACAAAAAACACCGAGACCGCACATCTGTTTACATATTTCGAAGACGGCAGTGAATGCATAAGTCGTCTATACCCTGCTACACATTTAGGCTCTGTTTTATGCTGTAGGTCGTACATTAGAAAGTGTGCTAGTTGTCACACATAACTTGAACTCTGAAACAATTTTAAATATAATATAACATCTGCAAAACGCTGCAATTTTTTTTATAAGCCATCTCAAACAAACAGTTTTTGAGCTGTAGTACAACGATTCAAGCGATTTCAATAAATTGACGAAGTAAATTACGTATTTCTTTTAAAAAAGTCTACCATATTGAATAATTCGGTAAAATAACATATCTGCATTATTAGCCTCTATTTTAGTTACATCAACTCAAACGCCTAATTCAGTACATTGACTTCTACTAGCAATAAGCACAGAGGCTTTGATATTCCCAAATTTTTGGAGTTGATAGTTCTACTTCAAATACATGTATGCAATATGGCAATTTACAAATCATTCTTGGTAAATTACAATTATTTCGCACTGCGAATGCAAGCAGGCCCACTGTGCAAACATGTGATAGAATTTATTAAAATTATTTTGTTATTTCTTTAAAATTTACTTAACTACTAATTGCATTTATGAAAAAATAAATAAATAAACACTGTATTGAGGTTAGAAAACACACAATTTGTACAAAGGAGTTCTCTGCAAGTGAAACATTTGGTATAAAAATATCTATCCCAAGATTCTACGTCGCAATTCCATAACGAACACCTCAGCATGTAAAACCGCAATAATTGCAGCGGCGCGGCACCCATTCCGCACCATACGAGAGCCACAATAGCAAAAAAAAAAAAAAAAATGAAATGAGCCAAGCGAATCTCGTATTCCGTACGCCGCGCGCCGTGTCGTCGAGATCTAGTCGGCCGGGCCGCGCGCGCATACCGCCAACTTTCTACCTTCTCGTTCGCAGTCACCCAAACAAACGACGCTCGCTTGCCGTCGTCGCGGGCAGAGCGGCAAAGAGGGCGGGCGAACAAACGAACGCCGAGTGCATGTCGTATGTCGTACGCTGTATGGAAAAGGTGCGCTATACGGCGGATTAGTTATCGAAACTGCTTTCCGGAGAGCCTGGTAACAGTACGCGGACTCGAGCTACCGGTTCGGTGCCAACTTCGGCCGATCCGCAGCGGGCTCACGGCGCGGTGCGAGTGGTGGTGGAGCACACATCAAGGTCGCATATTTGCTAAGTACGCGCGGAGAGCCGGAGAGCTCGCGCTCCTTTGCATGCGTCGAAGAAAATCCAGTTTTCTCGCATTCGTATGAACGTATCGATTATGTTAGCTAATCTTTGATAGTATCGTTACGGTATATAGTTGACGTTTATGGCAATGGAGACATGGTGGAGTCGAATGTTCAATTAAGTTGCAGCAGGTATAACTGCAATATGACGGTTTAGAGAAATCAAAATTTGTGAATAAATGACGTTCTTTCTATCCAGGGGTTATTCACACTATCTGGCACGGATATTGTGATCAAAATACGTTCACTTTTGATATATAAGGTGATTCACGGAACCCTCCATTAAAAGTTTTTAACTTTACAATGATGTCTCGATTTCGAAACTTCGAGGTTAAACATGTTGGTTGAGCTCTTTAGAAAAGCATTGCATCTTTTTAAGTGCATTTTTGGTATTTAATATTTTCAAGCATTTTATAACATCTACTTATCTATCGGTTACTGTTTTCGAGTTATCTTGGTTTTCGTGAAAAAGCTCAAAAAATATGATGCTGTAATGCGTATAATAGGCTATACAGTTAAAGATAGAAGTTTTTATGTTGACGCGGAGGGTTATGCATCCGCTCTACTATTTAACCAGGGAATAAAACAGGTTAAAAGGAAAATTATACAAGAGTGTTTCCAAATCTAGGGGGTGATTTGGGGGTAACTAATGTTATATTAAGTACGAGGAGTTCATAAGGCATGATTTTGTCGCACGGATTCAGTTGTAGAAAACGGCCGCAGGCGAGTTTTTAATGAACGAGTGCGACAAACAAGCCTTATGAAACGAGTCCTTTATACTATTTTTTCTATTTTGCTTTATAAATTTAATAAAATATATAGATAATAAATACTTATAAAATCTCATTAAAAACTATTAAATGTTGAGTTTTATTTTTATAGAAAGTTGGTCACTTGAATACGATTGACATTTGACGAAGTCAAAATTCAAATTCGGCTATTTAAATTGTGGTTTAAACAATATATTTCATTAATTAGTCTCTGTGAAACTGTAAAAAATGAGTGAAGCTGAGACAAATTTATCTTGTACGCCACCACAACTGCGTGGAAATGCGGATAACCCGTCATAATTTATTACCGAAAAAATAAAAGCAGTATATGAAATGCTACATCAATTTGAACTATGGGCTGTACAGAATAATGTCAACACAATATCTGAAAACATTCTTATGGCATATTTTGAAGTACAAGGTAAAATAAGAAATCTCTACCTTATGGTCTATATTCCACTGCTTCGTTCTGCTTTTCCATTTATAAAAAACAGACATATCAAAATATATTAAATTACAAGCCTATTTAAAAACCGATTCTCTGAGGAATACGAGGCTAAGAAATCTAAATTTATGCATTGAAGATATTGATAAATTTATAGAAGAAGGTTCTGACGCATTGTATTGAGCAATAAAGGTAACGATATTATTTGCAAAATGTAATTTTCATTAATGTAATGGATTTAATTTTAGATCGTTTAATAATGGTTACACCAGGTGCCTGTAGACGAAGATGAATTAAAAAATATGTCCATGACATGATTTAGAATTTAAGAGTGATATTATTTGGTGACAGTACCTAAAAAAAAAATAATATCGTAAGAGTTTTTGCAATTACGGACTGAAAGATGGATTACTTTAATTAAAAAATTGTCGCCCCGCGACCAAAAATAATTAATCATTCAAGATTCTTCCTTACATATCGCAATGGTTAGTTATATCGTGCCCGATTGGAATTAAACGATTGGCAGAATGCCTAAATTAAAAGCTGATTTCTAAAATTGCCCAATCAGAGCTTTATACTGGACATTGCTTCAGACGTTCTAGTGCTACACACTTAGCAGACCAGGACGTGATTGCTGACTATAAACGTCATGGTGCATGCGAGTCATCTGCGGTAGCTGGGGTAATCGAAAACACTCTATGAAAAGTAAAGTGGCTGTAGCGCACAACTTATCAAGGCCAGTACAATCTGGTCATTCTAGAGTTATATCATCGAATTGATTCTCAATCAAAGAGTCTACCATTAAAGCCAATAACATAATCAGCAAAACTTTGTTAAGAAGAATTCGCCTGGCATAACATCATGCTCAAGATACTTGTTCCGTCAGTGTAAATGTATACAAGTAATTCCCACGTTTCATAACAATAACAATGTAAACTAAATTTGTATAGAATTTTTGATTAAAAGTCATTTAACAATTTACATGCATTAAACGTCATTTTGCTTTCTGTCATAATGTAGTCAATACAGGCCAACCTATAGAAATGAAAAAAGGCGTATCCACAATGAAGCACTTTTCATACGCAAAAGCGTGTTACAATTGACGTTTTATGGAACGCAAAATATGAAAAAGTATTTTTTCTTTCAAATGAACGCCCATATAACTTGTTAACAACATGTGATTTACAATGGGAATCCCGCCATCGAAAAACCCAAGATGTTCTTATACCTATCTCTAACGCCCCTTTTAGAATTAGCGATTTTCAGAAAATGTAGTTTTTAATTAGACTCTAATTCATAATAAGCAGTGAAAAACATTTTTCATTTTAAAAGCGTATAAAAAAAAAAAACTAAATACAGTATGCAAAAATATCCTCACCTCGTAGTTCCATACGTGCTGCTGCTGAGAAAATAGGCATATCATATTCATCAATACAGCGCACTCTGTCAAAACATAAAACATACTGCTGTAGTTTAGTTTATCCGCGTTACCGCTGTGTGTATTTTAAGTTGCTTAGATTTTGTCGGTGATTTGTGCGTTTGCGTTGTTGTTTTATGTAAAACGACTGTAGAATTTTGTCAGGCAATTCCTGGTTGACTTTAACGTGAGTAGATGTATTTTTAAATCTTTGCTGCCATTTTGTAATTTTGGAGCATATGAAGATTTGATTCTCTTATGAGAATGATTGTGTCCATCAAGGAATTCGCTTTATAATAATTGTTATTATATTGATATGTGCACATTATAGATATAAGATCATTTATTATTTTTGTTCGGGAAGATATATTTTCAGTTTAATTCTCTCATTATAGTTTAAAGAGTTAATTTTTGGTTTTCTATTTTGCTGATTCATCTTTTTTTTTTATCAATCACCTCGATTTGGGTGAGTAGAAGCATTGTTCTTGCATTTAGTTTTCATTTTTGTAATTTTCTAGTGTTTGTCCACGAATTTATTTTATTTTAATTTGAAACCACGTGGATTGTATTGGCATATTTAGATTTATCTTCTTGAACAAACAGAACTTTTGCTTTGTATAGGAAATAGCATTGTCCTATTGTAATTTAGAATCAAGTGCAGTTTTTTAATTTAGGCCAGAACCTTCAGATCACGGTTTTTTTTTCTGCCATTTTGTAATTTTAAAAATTTTGTTTGTTAATTATCTTCGTTGGGTTAAAAATTCTGTTCTTTTATTTTTATAATTAAACCTTTTCAATTTTTGGGGTATTTAAGAAAGTCAGATTTCATTCACTCAAAATTTACTTTTCGTGGTTAGATTCAAGTTTTAATTCGCGAGGGTAACTCTGAGGTTAATTGTTCTTTTGCGCCCTTTAATTTTATATCCGTTGAGCTAGCTAATTTTTACTTTTATTAGTCTTTTTTAAAATTCATTTTTGCTTTTTCAATTCAGACAGTAATTCAGTAGTACATACGCTAACATCTGCAACGTTATTACTGAATGAAGCTCGCCGTCTTGCTTTTTGTGAACGAATGTTAATATGGCTTCAGGAAGATCCAACGTTTTCACAAAAAAATTATTTGGACGGATGAGTTCAAATTTACCAGAGGGCGTATTGTTAATAAACGGAATTGACACTATTGAGCAGCGCAAAACCCTCACTTCATTCGTGAGGCTAGCTTTCAAAATGTGTTTAGTTTTGATGAATTTTGCTTAATGATGAATAGCAGAATGCATTTTCAAATTTATAGCACCTTAAACAGTGACATAGCGTAATTCTGCGGTAATGCGTAGTAGACATTCAGTTGCCTCTGTTTGATCGGAAATATTGCTGGTACCAAATGGATGGGACATCAGTTAATTTTTTTTATAAAGTAGATCGTATACTGAGTACAATGTTTAATGATAGGAAGATTGGGCGCAATGAACCTTGAGCTTAGCCACCAAGGTTTTCTGATTTAACACGTCCTTGGATTTTGATTTATGGGGACCGAAAAAATCGCTGGTGTATTCGGTCAAAGTATAGACCAAAGTAGAATTAGAACACTGAATAACTAAAGCGTTTGATAGCATAGATCCTAAACAAATAAAACAGGCCACATCAATATGAGTTTACATCAGGATTTTAAAGTTTTTGCAAGTGAATGAAGGTCATATACAACACTATTATAGCTACATAATACATATTACATTTCGTTTTGGATTATCTTGTAATCAATAAATTTTATTTTTTTTATATTATATTTTGTCTTTTTTATATGCTCTTAGTTAAAATTGTTTTTCACCGCCTACTATTAATTAAATGGTAATTAAAAACTGTTTTCTGAAAATCACTAATTCTAAAAGAAGCAATAGAGATAGGTATAAGAACACCTATAGCTATTCGATAGAGGATTCAATTCTACGTCAGATGGTGTAAAAATATACTGGGCGTTCCATTTGAAAAAAAAAACCGTTAGTATTAAGAAGTTATCCCAAACCTACCCTAGATTTTGAAACACCCTGTATAATTTTCTTTACCTTTTTATTCCCTGGTTAAATAGTAGAGGATGCATACCCTCCGCAGTCAACATAAAACCTCTCTATCTTTTACTGTATAGCCGTTATACGCATTTACAGCATCATATTTTTTTGAGATTTTTTCTCACAGAAACCAAAATAACTCGGAAATGGTAACCGATAGATAAGTAGATGTTTTATAAAATTGGCTTTAAAATACTTAGTAGAACCTAAAAATGCACTAAAAAATATAGGTTTCTATTTAAAATATTAAAGTTGGCCATGACTTTCCATCATAGCCAACTATGCTTAACCCGAAAGTTTCAAAATCGATATATCATTGCAAAGTCACCCTATGTAAAGTATCGCATTAGAATAAGTATGCCAAATTCATAATTTTGTGGACACCATTGTATAATTATCTAAATCACCATTGTGTATATACAATTTGATGTCAAAAGAAAGAACAATTACAACCGGTTTCTGGGATTCGGATCAAATAAACACCTTATTATAACACCCTGTACATAAATAGCCATACCAATCGAAAGGGCCGCCTAAACGTTAAAAGTTGGCGATTAAAACTTTTTTTTTATTTTTTACCGTTTAAAAGTTATCTTTGATAAATAAAACTTTGGTCGAATTTCAAGATCACATTGTACTCCCTAAAGTTAAAGTTTAGCTGCAACTGAGAGTGTCCTTGGATTACCCTTGATGGAATTAAGGCCGATTCACACTACCGGTTTAAGTCACGGTCAGATCAAATATTGTAACATTCATTTTGTATTATTAAATTCACATTAGGGTGCACGTTCAAGTCACGTGCAAACAATACAAAATGCATGTAACAATATTTGATCTGACCCTAAGCTGACCGATAGTGTGAATCGGCCTTTACAGTACGCAAGCTAGTTACAAATATAAGGATAATGAAAATAATACCTTGGTCAATTTTGTATCTAATTTTTTCTGCCCTTAAAAATATCCAAATTTAAGCGTAAGAAAGTGCACTGACCAGAATCGTTGATTTTTTTTTTAATTACAACAATATAACAATGAAAAAAAAATCGAAATTATTTGAATAAAAACTAAATTTATATTATAAATCTTTAACTTTAAAATGAGACTAATAAATATATGTTAAATCTATATCACAAAAAAATATGTAGTTATATTACACAGAAAATTCAATGATCCATTTAAACAATCTTAATTCGTCATATATTTCAAAGATGTTCTTGGCTATAAATGTCACACTACACAAATTTATTTATTTTTAACTTGCTTTACTGAACATTAAGGTTAACCTCATCGAAATACCAACAGATCTATTATCCTTAGGAAATCTAGTCTCTAGAGCCAATTATTAAGAGATTCTAATAGAAAAAACGATATATATTTGGTACAGTTCAGTTTAAGTATTAAGTTGCAGGATATCTTGCATTTAAAAAGATTGTTTGTTCGCAGTGTTGGTAAACAGAAAGCTATACCACTCGTAAATAAAACAACGAAGCTCAAAGTAGTAATCAATTCTTATAACTCGTAAATATATGTATAAATAAAATGAGTGAAAGAAAATGAGATAGATTTACTAAGAATTTCACGAGAAATCCTGAGAATTCATCTGATGGGAACGCACTTACGTAGCATTTACTATAAATAACAATACTCGGATACATACAATACACTATAGTTAGATATTTATATATTGTAGCTTAGTAGAAATGTTAAAATATGTAATAAATTTTAATGTCACGTTTGTCACGATGATACGAGAATTGAATCAAATTCCATTATGGTTACGTCAGAGTTTCCATACATCTAGAGTAGGCAGTTATTAATTTGTTTTTTTTTTTTTTTTTATCTTTATAGAAAGGTATTTTTATGAGATTTGCGTAATCGTCTTATCACGATTTTTTGTTTGTTTGTTTGCAAAGATGTATTAAATTATCACTGTATTAAATACCGCATGAAAAAATTAAATAGGCAATTGTAGTGATATTTAAACGTATGTAAATTGGCTATTGACTCGGGCAGTTTATATATACCTTATCGTATTGAAGTAGAGTGAAGTAATTAATGAACGGTAGACACGCGAAGTGACAACGACCTCTAGCGGTACGCGTTCTTATATAGCACTGAAGATATGCCAATTGCGATTGTGAAACGCTGGGCTTTATTAATTTTTAATTATTTATGTTATTGTCAAAGAAGTCCCGATTGTATGTAGAATTATCGCAATTGTGTAGAAAACAGCTAACGTAAAACGTTAAAACCCAGGAAATTGAGGATTTACTGAATTATATTAGTTATCTGAGGTGAAAATAATCCCAGAATACATAAAAAAAAATAACAATAATTGTTTAAATTATTATTAGAACAACAGAGAATAAAGATAAAGAAATATCAAGAAAGGATTGATATTGTAAAAGAATAAACATCTATAAAATGCTAAAAAAAAAAATAATTGAGCAATAAGTATTCGAAGTTGCAGCCAGATTGATTACAAAAAAAAAAAACAAGAAATATTTAACGTAAGAAGAAAAAGCAACCTTTGATTGGGGTTTGTTTTTAGGAACAATTCTAAAAAAAAACTTTCTCTGGAAACTGCTTTAGATGTGATATATGATATAATTTTTTTTTATATGTTATATACACAGAGATTCAAAATGATTGTCAATTCCGCTCCTATAGATAGTAACAGAGTGTAGGTATATGCCGCGTGTTTGTAATGAAGGTTTGAACTAAGTCAGTGTTGGAACATAAAAAAGTAAACGGATCTGTCATGAATAAGGAAAACGTAACCTATATTTGAACTCGCATTATATAAACGACTATGGATTGGTGTGTCTGCTTGTAAAAATGAAATGTAATTAATTTAACTTTACTAAATTATGATTTTACAATTCAGTACTAACTGGTGTTTAACTAAATTTATTTATTACTTCAAACAACAAACTCTCAGTTCTTCTATGGTATGCATGCGGTTTCTATAGATCCTATTTCTTAGATAGCCAAACATGAAGTAATCTAATGGGGTTAGATCAGGCGATCTTGGTGGCCATCTTTGTGCTCTAACGAACCTGTCAGCAAAAAACTGTTGAAGATATTGGCAGGTTTGTCGAGCAGTATGTGCTGGAGCATTATCGTGCTGAAAATAACCTGCTTCAAGCTCACTTTCTTGTAACTCTGCAATAAACAATTCCAACATCTGTTGGTAACGTTGGGCTGTTACAGTTTCCTCGAAGAAAATTGGCCCTATTATTCGTTGCCTGGACATAGCTAATCAAACTCCAACTTTTACGGGATGCAATTGCGTTTCTCGAAATTCGTATGGATTTTCTGCAGACCAGATACGACAGTTTTGTGAATTGATATAGCCTATTAGATAAAACCAGGCTTCATCCGAGAAAAATGATTTGTTTAGCAAGTCATCGTCCCTTAAATTGTTATTAAACCAATGACAATATTCCAATCGCCTATCGTGATCTAATGGTAATAATTCCTGTACCGTAGAAACTTTATAGGGATGAAAATGTAACATTCTTTTGACAGTTCATTGCGCTGAAGTGTATGATAAGCCTATAAAATTATAAAATGTAATAAACTGTTTCACTTAATGATGATATATTGATTTTTTACCTGTTTGTTGAGCTATTACCACAGATAAATTCCCTTATTTTCTTACAGTATTCAGAAATACTATTGTTGGTGATATTAGATGTAAATATAAACGATTTGAAAAAAAAAATATAGATAAATAATCGAAAGATACTACAACACGCACGCCAATGTCGCTAAATGTCAAGAAAATTCATTTAATGTATGAAATTTGCATGTAGCTAACTTCGCTCATTAAATTGGTAATAAGTATAGATAAATTTTTCCGGAAAACAGTTTTTTTCTTACGACAATCATTTTGAATCACATGGTATTTATGTATCTACGTTGACTTGGTGAAATACTTTTCTGATTAGGGTAGGCTGTCTTTTAAGCAAATTCTAGTAAGATTGGCGACACTGGACTACTTTTAAATTGTACTTCAAATTGTAACAGCGTCATACCTGTTTTGACCAATCAACTCAAAGTATAATGACATAGGTAAATAAAACGAATATTTTAATAAATGACTTCAAATGCAATACTATGGTAATCCGCAATGGAGCGAACAATTGTCCCAAAAGACAATATCGCAAACTTTTCAGATTGCGCAGAGATTTACATTAACAGAATCCGCACATATGTACACAATTGTTGCTAGATTAAAAGATGGTTTATTTTTCCTACGTCATTATTTTTTGGGTTGAGTGTACGTCCAGTGTCACATATGTATGTTTATTAAATCGTGCCTGGATTTGTTGGTTTCTAGTTTATGTTAGTGTTTAAGTGACATTTAGTGTAATTAATTAATAATTGTTTCATTAAAAAAATGGGACTGTGATATTGTAAGACATTGTGCAAGTATTAAATACTTTGTAACATTACAAAAGCAACGTTTATAAGACTATTATTAACTATTGGATTTATTCAAATAAGTCTTCACGCATTCTTTTTTCTTTAAAATATTCTAATCTCATACACCTGTAAATCCGTAGTAATTTGAAACTTTTCGTTCGATTAAAAAAAAAAATGATGCACGACCATATTGACAAATTATACTATAGCAAATTGGAATTATGTAAAGGTAATGTATACAAACTATTTAAAAGATAAGTGTTCAACAGAAAATAACTGGAGTTCCTCAAGCTACAACGTTAGGACCTTTATTGTTTATACTATACATGAACGATATGTTAGCTGGTAAGTATGCAGGAGATCAGCTTCATATGCTGATGATGCAATAATGACATCAGCAAGGTGATTCATGGTCTGATATAAAAAAAGATATATATTAATTAACTACCTGGAGAGGCTAAGTTTTGTGAAATATCTCCTAGAGTATTCATTTTCAGCTAAAAACGGTTTTTGACATTTATACGTATTTTTGACGGACAATGCACATAAAATTATTACAGAGTTACCACAAATTGAAGATCTTTCGCTTTGCCCTCTCTCTTCCTGCAGTCAGTTTAATATTTCTTAATTTCAATGCTGAATGTGGATGTCCCATTTGATAGATATTATTTACAAATGAAAATGGAAAAGAGATCCATTGTACTAACCGCAAGCATGTTAAAAATTCCTGAACCACTGCATAACACGAAGAGAAGTTATAAAACTCCAAAAATAGATTTTTTTTCTTTTTTAAATTCGGATTCTAATAAATACAGAATCAATGAGAATATTATTATTATTAAAATAATAAATAAACGTTAAAACACCAGCTAATATCTTGCGAAAACAATAAGCAACCAAAAAGCAAACATCATCTTCCACCATTCTCTCTATTTCTAATATGATTTAATAAAATAGCAGCTTTTTCTTTACTGGACTATTCTTATTTCAATTACCTGCCCCGATCAAATCATCTTAACAGTTATAAAAGTGAAGTTACTTGACATATGATACATCAAAATTTGAAATTAATACGTATTTACTACAGCAAAAGTATTTTTCAGACGGCACATCATCTAATAAAACAAATTTTTGGATGATAGCCAACCTTTAAGCTCGGAATAAATCGATAATAGAATCCGCTTGTAGAGTACCTACTGTACACTGTGCGACATACCCGTAAATACACAACTATCTGTGTCATTTTCATGAATATTGCAAGAGCGCAGGTGTCTCCCCCAGGGCAACGAATTTATTATCGGGTTTATTAATATTTATACGTTCTTCGGCGTGATACACCAGACCAGAATCTCGCACGGCCCTCCATTGCACGTCAGGGGATCGTGTGCGTAAACACGAAATAATCAGATATCACACACAATGCAATTTTGAAAAGCTGCTATAACGTGCGGGGCGCGAATATCATCTGTATACCCGCCCATGGGGAACACCTACACGGGTTTTGTTTATTTTTAGAGATGCGAACGTGTATTTTCTATTTATAAAATTGGTGTGCGAAATTTGAAAAGTACGACACGTTTAACAATATGAAAAGCTGAATTTTCTCTCTTTAAAACATTTAAAACATCTTAGAATACTACAAGTAACAGACATTTCTGACGTTTATACACTGTAGAAAGGTGTTTCAGACAGAATTACATAGGAAGTGGAATAGATTTATCGCAAAAACCGAACCGCAAAAATAGATATGTAGTAACGAATGATGATAAAAAAAAACCTGTTCATTATTTATAGATTGGCAAGCAACACCTTTTTTTCTATGCAGAAGAGCGTTTCGTTATTCTAACAATCACAAATAACAAAAATAATAATAATAAATAGCATGATTTTAATTTTGTCTACAACGAAGTAGAAATATCATTCTAAATTTACATCCTTTTCACTTCTAAAATGAATGCTTAGATTATTAAAAGCTTACGTCTGTTTTTATCTGATACACGGTAATTTCCAACTTGGCAAGATGCAATAACAGATTTATCAGTCTTTAATACATAATAACAACAATAATAACAATAATATGCATAATGTTTCTTTCTGCTAGATCGACAAATACTATATTATATAAATGCAATCCTTAACATTAAAAGTTAAAGAACGGGATTGAACTGTTTAAAAATAATAATAATAAAGCGTACTGTTCTAGGTTCTAGAAAATAATTCCATTTAATTTTTGCTGTTATAGATACAAAATTAGAATAACCTCCACCAAAATGATGAATCACTCTGTAACTCTGAAATCGAGTATGTATATGTACAGCAGGATTGCTAAATTTAAATTTTACATAAATAAATATGGACACACGGTAAGTCCGACTTCAAATTATACAGATTCCCTGACGATAAAAACTGAACTACTCCGCATTAGACGTTTATAGAGATAAGAGGGGAATACCTGCCTTAAATATAAAATTTCGCAATTTTATCATAAATCTATAATAGTCGATTTATCCGGAGAAATTAGAAAAGATCCAAAGGAAATCCGACGTTTTTTCAGGCGTGTGTTTTGTATGTTCGTACCTATCCGAAAAACCTGCTTATATACATGCGCGAAATTTTAGGAAAATATAGCGGCACTCCACGAGTTAAAATGCGTAGAAAATCCGGAAAATACGACGGATCGCAACCCCCGAAATAAGGACGCGCAAATTAATAGACGTTCCACACCGAAAATGAAAACCAATTTTTTCCCCAATAATCACGAACCTGAGACGCCATTTGTTGCCCAATGGTTATACAATATACACGCGCGTATCGGCGTATTCGGTGGTCGAAAACGGCCGGAAAATGATTTACAGTATCACTTACCTATGCTCGAAAAGTCTTTTGGATAAAATTCGCACAAATATCACTGGAAATCACACAGATTCAGATGAAATTCACGTACTTATAAACTTAAACGTATGTAACCATACGCCATTTTGAACGCTCTTGTCCTCTTGCACCCGCGTTTCGGCGACGTTCGCGGCCGCGTTCGGGCGTTTCCGCCTTTGCGCAATTAAAAATGCCGGCGGGACAAAATAATTAATTTCGAAAAGGTAAATAAACCTCAACGACTAATTTCCCTAGCCCAAATACCTCTTAAAGATGCATATAAAAACAAATTAATTGTGTTGTGCAATAAACACTAATCAATAAAACACCTTAACATTCATCCCAAATCCCAATCCAAGAATAATGTATACAAAAAAAAAAAGCTTCAATTTAGGTAAATGTTTAGAACATTAATGAAATAATTCCGCAATATTATTTAATAACTTCCTTATTTTTATAAATAATCTATACAAACACGAAAATCTTAAAATAAATTTTCATATAAGCAGCGCTACCTAGGGGATCTTCTTTAAAATCTCCCTAGAAACGATGACTTACGCGAATTTCACGCGATAGATGTCATATACCAGCAACCAAATTGTTTAATTTATTTTGGTAGACGAATATTGTTAATATAAATAATTCCACAATTATTTACACATGTTCAGATATTGACACAAGAAATTAGGCCTATCTACTGTCTGTCGACGTTGGATATAACTTACCAGATGCAGAAATAAAGTCTAAATATAGCTGCACTTATCACAGAAATGGTCATAGGAAGTATTAGAATTAAAGCATCTTGCCCTCTGGGATTCTATTCGTAAGTAAATAGCGATATACTAATTATTTAGTAGATAATAGATTTTATCTGCCTAACTCTACTGTACTGAAATGACAAATAGTGTCTATATAGGTTATCCCAATGAACATATATGCAACATCGAGAATTCCTAGACGGTGGGAGATGTGTAGCTAGTTAATTTTCTTAAGGGGACACATAGCCCCTAAAAGGCGCTATGTGCAAGTAAATTCTTATGTATATAAGTTTATGCCACCTGTGAAGGGCTATGTGGCATAAAATATATGCATATGTCAAAGATGTAATTTTCGTGCTTTTGCTGTTTTCAACTTGCTGGGTTTATTTTAAGATATAAGAAAATAAGATTAATTCACATGTCTTCGGGGTTTGTTTGTATTTATTCTTGAAGATAAGTGACAAATGTGACAGTACACTGCATTTTAACAAACCTAGTGCTATAACCATTGAAATCTTGGTTTTTGAGTTTTGCACAAGACCAGAAATTACAGTATATATTTAGTATATTACCTACAATGTGTGAATAAAGGCTAGCAATATAGTAGATGTTTATTGCATAGTTTTTCTTTGTTTATTGATAGTCTGCTGCTATCAAACTACTTGTTCATATTTTCCAAAGCTATTACATCATGTCGGCTTTCATGAAGAATCGAATACTCACACTTGTATTGGTTAGGATGTTTTTCATATACATTAGAAAATATAGTGGTCTTAATATGGATCCTTGTGGAACCCTTTTACTGACAGCTTATGTAACATTTCTTCATCACAATGCTCTACTTGTCTACTATTGGTTAAATATAGTATTAGAAATAAGGAAGTTAATATGTACTTCTTATGCTGTAGTGCGACAATATTTGAATATTTACTAGTTCAAATGTTTTGCCCTGGTCAAGATGAGTCACTACAGCATATCTTTTGTTCAAATTACAGGGGGTTTGTACAATAAAGATATAATTATCATCATAGCTGCTACAGTATAGTTTTACCAACAATATATTTGTATATTTGCTGATTCAAACGGTTTTTTTTTTTCTGTTATATTGAAAAAGTTTAACAATCTGTAATTGTAAAAACTACTTTTAATATATTGGGAAATATACTATGCAGATTATATTACAAACATTTCAGAATAAAAGAAAGATATTCTGCAGTGTTCATTTTGTATGCCTTTTACTATGGATATTATTTCAACTGTTTATATCTCATTCAAAAAAATGCGATTATCCAGACTACAAAGAAAAAAAGGCTTTTCAAATATAAGATAATGAAATTTGCATTTAAGTTTAGTTGACGTATTTTGTCTTTGCTTCTTTTTGGCTAGTTTCTACTTCTATTATTCTCCACATGACTTTCATTTTATTTTCATTCTCAACTCTTTTTTTCGACTACAAATCAGATTGTACACTCTCACACAGTTTTTGTGCTAAACACCGCAGATATTGATGTAATTTACCATGTTTTTTTTTCAAATAACGTATGTAATTGTGCTAAAATAGTCTGTAGGTGAATTTGTTGATTTTTTTGCAACAATTTCAGTTTCCCTATTCTCTAGGTGTGGAAAAGGTGCCCTTTAAATATGCCCCGGAAATGGATTGCATCAGCATCAGCGACGACACCTCACCCAGAAGCACGAGAAGTTCCCTGAACCCTTCTGTCGGTCGAAAGTCAAAGAAGACATCCAGCGTCGCATCATTACCCATAACTATCGATACAGATTCGACTCAAAGATGTCCGGTGACTTGGGAAAGTAACAGGAAGGAAAGACTGACCTTAAACGCTCCTCTCTCTAATAATAATGTAACGCCAATGTCGAACCATAGAGTGAAGCTATGGTTGGCTTCTACGATGCACCTGCAACAAACCGCTGGGACTGCTTCTTCGCATAACGTCAGTTTCGAACCATTGGATTCGGGAAGCAATTCTAGTATCGTCGAGGAATACTTCACTAGGAAACGGAGATACGAAGAGTCACCGAAGAGGAACATATTAATCAGGCATGATTTCGACAAGGAGGATGAGATTATTTCTGTCTGTTCGTACAATCCAAGGTGGCAGTATAATAATGGCAGTAACGTTTGGAATCGAGATGGTGTTCGGAAAGACGATGAAGATGACGTCTGCTCGAATTTGGATGGAGAAGAAAAGAAAGATTACTTAGAAGGTAATACTTACTTCTGTTTTAGCTGCCTTACCAATAATTAGGAGTTTTTCTTTTTCACCCGCCATATTTGCACAATGCAAAATTGTAAACCTCTCTTGGGATACTTACCCAAATCACATTTTTCCTTCTTTAATGTGAGGGTTTTGGTCGGTAGAGCCTAAAAAACAGGCCTGTCTTGGTCGGCATTTATAGATGTCCTCTCGGTGAATATCCCTTAGTCAAAGGAGGACATTTTTTTTAAAAACGATGAAAACATCTTCAGCATTAACGAAGCTCCTTCTCCCCGAATCGCTTTAAACTTATATTGTGGCGGATTCTAAATTATATGAGCCAACCAGAAGAAGCACTGAATGTAGAATGTCCCAACAGAAGCGGCTATTTCTCTTGCTTTACATCGTTATTAGCGGACCCAAAAAAGAATAAGTTTTTTTGCGTTTTTGTCACGACAAAACCTATTGGTAATCTCACTCTTTTTATCTACATACGTATTTTAGAATTTAATATGAAAAGAAAATCACGCTTAATACAAGAAAACCGTATCTAAAAAAATCATATGCATACCTGTTTAAAGGAATTCCCTTATGGCGAGCTGCTGTAAACCAATCATAAACAATTTGTAATTTTAGTACCATCACCGTCAAAAAGCTTCTTTTTTCATTCAAATTGCTGTTCGACTTCCATTTTGTTTAGAAGGATTTCTTTATGTTTAATTATATCTGCAGCCTTGTGTTTTTCCAATAATTAAAACGCTTGGACTAAGTTCCTTACAACTTAATTTCTCTTTATTGTGAACTTCAACAATCTCAATTTTTTGTTTAAGCGTGAGCATTTTCTATTTGGATCAATTTCTACAATGAATGTTCGACCCACTGTGTCTTTTCCGCATAGACGTCAAACTAATATTGAATGCAGATTCCATCGAAAGCGTGCACCCAAAGAAAAAGAACGGTAAATCCCCGATCAACTTGAGGAAGTCCCTAATTCATGCCAGGCAGAAATGCGCGACATAGGCTGCGTTTGTACCGAAAGAAATTGGCGCGCGGCGCGATTGAGAAATGCCATAGCAATACTCTCGATAAAAAAATAAGATAAGACGTTTCTTTTATTTTATTTTTGTCCGGTTTAAGAGAACAATTTTCTCGTGTCGCGTCCGTTCAAGAGAATGTCGTCCAAGAAAGAGTTAAATACAATGGAAATTATATGAGAGCCGGTCGGGACCATGAGAAACTGTCCGTTTAAGGGAGGTGTCCGTGTAAGAGGGGTGTCCGCGAAGGGGAATTTCCCTGTATTTCTCTTCACAATCCTAAGGAAAAAGACATCTTTTGCCTCTTTCCTCGTATCTTCATTTACACTATATGTTACTATTATGTTTAATTTGTCTGCCGTTATTTCCTTTTTATGATTATTCTTTCATTTATATTGTATTTACTGCTACTATTCATCATATTTCTTCTTTAGAAGGTAATAAGAAACATAAACCGAAGCATCAGAACAACAATGAGGTACCTCTTAGTCCCGAGACGCAAAAAAAGAATGAATTATGTTCGTACCTGCAATTGATGAATATGAATTCTAGTGATAACAAATTAGCGAGTACGATACAGAATAGGAGATCAACACGCGTGAAGAATTTGATGATGATGTCCGAGAAGAAGGAATTGGAACGGAAGTTGAACAACGAAGCCCTGGAAAAAGATAAAACGGATTGTCCGAAGCTGAATGGAGAGGAGAAACTTAAAAATTTGCCCACAAAATCATTCACCGAGCTGAATATGTGCGTCCACGATGATAAAAGTACAAAATTCATGCGGATCCAAGATGTTCCGGAGATTCTATTACAAACTCGGTGCGATTTCGATGAAGCGATGAAGAAATTCATGGAAACTGAAAATTGCCGCATAAAAACTGATGAATCGGGTAGGAATAAAAATGAAAAGAAGGCGGGAGAAAATAATAAGAAAATCGTGAGGAAGTCCAAGAAGTACGTCAAATTAAAAAACCTTTCGAATTCGCCTCGTTTAAATCCCTCACTGCCTTATCGTACCAAATTGAGGAATTTCACTCCGAACGGCTCTAAAAAACAAACAGACCCAGCGTATGTTCACCCGCAATCGAAGTAAATCCAGTTTTGCGACAGTGCTTGTACGAAACGATAAACAAAAGAATCTGCGAAGCACGCTTAGTTTATCGAAAGTGGGTATTAAGAAATTAATATTAGATGATAAGAAGAAATTAGGGAAACGACAGTCGAAAATAGTGTTTAAGCAGCAGAGGAAGTCGAGCAAACCCCGTGCTATGGTCAAACCGACAAAGACTTTAAATCGGAAAGAAACACAAGATGGTAAAGCGATGACGAAACAGGTGAATGATTCGGATGATGATGTGGAAATAATATCATTAGCGAATTTATATAGACCGAAAGTTCAAAATAAGGACGATTCAACGAGTCACAAAGATACCACGACGGATCCTACGGAAAAACCCAATGGGAGAATCGAAACTCCAGAAGAAACTGAACGGGAGGTGATAAATGTGAGTGCGGATAGAATCGATGTGGACGAAAGGAAAATCATTGATCTTTAGAATGATTCCGGCACAATCTACGACGAATGTACAGACGAAATCGATTTCGTTGAGAAATCGTTCAACGTGATAGATTTATCACATTCCAAACCGGATAGTTTAAGCGACCACGATTACACTTTAAAATCTCCCCCGGACGAAGGATACATAATGACGTTATCTTGGGCACGAAAGAAAAATCTCCCGTCATTGAATCGATCGAGAGTAAATCGATCAATGACGATGATGATGAGTTTTTAAACAGGTCTAAAGAGTACTGTCGAGAGACTCTCGAAGAAATCATTGGGATTCCTTGGAGACCGGCTCAGAAGAAGGAAGCGGAAAACCAAAGAAGATGCTTCAGCGAATAAAATCAGTGAATACGACAGCTTTTCCTTGCTCACGAAATCGAACAATCAAAATAAAATGTTCAACATCCGGCTACCGTCCCTCTTGGAACCCCCTAACAATCTCTTCGATGAGGAATCTCGCAGCCCGTCTCTCCAAGCAGATACGACACAACACTTGGACAATGCTAGCACCGATGGGAGCGTTGACAAGCCTAAAAATCACAACGATTCCAGTTCCTTCGGAGGTGAAAAATCTACACCGCAGCCTGATACAAGGGAAACGAAAATCCCAATCGAGAAGCTCGGATTTCTACGGGGAATCCAGCAATCATACGTGGGACAACGAGAACTCCTGCGAGGATAAACGATCTCATTCGATTAGAATCACCTCGAATAACGGCAGTGTAATTAATGCCTTCTACGTGGACTTTAACTTAGCCATCGTTCAGGAACAATCGGTGTCGTTTTGGTGCCAGAGCGCTTTGGGTAACATGCTAGGTTCGCAAGATCTGTGGATATCGAAGGGTTCGCTGCAACGGTTGGTGTTGGACAACACTTGCGTCTTCAAGCAATCATCGGAGATGGTGATCAGCCTGGATAATTCTTTCGCTTACGTCGAGTTGTGGACGAAGGAGCACAAATCGGATAAGAGGGAGCGACCTCTGGCTGATGTTTTCGCGCGACTATTATATTTCTGGAGGCAGCGGCAGACTGCGCCGAATAGGAAATTTTTACAGTTGGAAAATATAAACGGGTAGGTTTTTCAGGAACGTTTCGTTTGATGTTTCGATTGATATTTTTAATGTGTATATAGCAAGTGTTCTGATGTCCAATACGTCGTTCTAAGAAATTCAAGAAGTATCGTTGTGAGTTGGGTGGAGATCAGAGACGATATGAAGAAGACTGTGGTTCACTGTTACTCTCTAGCAGCGGATTATCAAACGGTGACTAATATAAGTGAAATGGACACTTGGAATCATTCATGACTTCATTACACAATATTGAAGGTACTATTTCTTTTATTTGATGATGTTTTGTTCGTAGCCGTTAATTATGTATAGTTATTTCTTTTTTCCTTCGAAGGGTAGCGGCAATTTAACTGATACTTAAAAAGTTAAACAATCATTTTACTTTCAACAATATTTATCTTTTGTCTTCTTCAGAAATGTAGATATTTATAATTTAACTTGTTTTAATTTAAATCAAACTGTCGAACCTTCGACAGTTTGATTTAAAATAGTTTTGTTAACAGTTTGTAAAATGTTTAAGAATGAATTATTAATATGTTTTTAAAATGTTTGTGAATGTCCCTAGATATAAATTTAAAAAAAAAAAAAAAAACGCAAATTATAAAATACAATTTCTGAAGAAGACAAGAAAAATAAGATTGTCGAAACGTAAAATGAGTTGTTTAACTTTTTAAGTTCAGTATAATTAGCCGCTACCTCACGAAGGAAAAAAAGGAATAACTATATTCTTTATTTTTTTGTATGCTCGGAAACTCTGCCCTAATAGCCAAAAAACGCAGTAATTGCAAAATTGGCGTTTTGAGTAATCGACTCTCATAATCGATGGTTAACCCAATCGAAAGTAGACATTTTAGGCTTTATTTTATGTAAAAAATAGATTGCAAACAACCACGGACTTTTTTTTTGTAGGCCAATGTAAAATAAAATTTGGAGAAAAAAATTTAAAGTATTCTTTTAAATGTTTATTATATTTACCTGTATGTCACAAATTATTTAGAAATATATATGTAACGTTTTTTAGTTTTAAAACGTGGGGGGGTTAGAAAAAACGCACAGGCGCAATATTTAAATTCACTTATCTTTAACACAAATAACGGTATTTAAAATCTATTAAAAATGCTTATTAATTAAATCACTTAACACATGTCTTTATTATCGTAAACGATTTATTTGCCCGATTTTATATTACACGTACTAAATTCACTTCGCGATCCGCACTATCCAAAACTCGTATCGACTGACTGCCTCTGGTCAACGCCGACGCGTTATTTATAGCTGGCGCGAAC
>RXPK01005030.1:0-25161 GCA_004143645.1 Protaetia brevitarsis | reverse complement strand
AACCTTCATTCCAGAACTTTTGGACATCTCGGTATGTCCAAATCGCTTAGTTCTAAAGTTGTACATGTTTAATAGTAAGTTAACATATTAATGTTTTTTTTTATAAATTAACAAATAATTAGTAAAAAATTACTTATCTAATGTTGATGACGCCCACGCAATACAAGCTTTCCCTCCGTCGTATTGAATGGAGTCCGTGCAAATACAAGGGTATTCTAATGTTTGAAAGCTCGATAATACGAAGCTCTCAGTTCACGACATTCATGGGTAATAAAACTAATATTTAAGGTGACCCAGAGAAAAAGTCAAAGAATTTAAGTCTGGAGACGAGGAGGCCACGGTTGTGGACCTCCCCATCCTCCGATCTGGAGACGTATTGTCCAAAAACTCGCGAGCAAACTAAACTAAAATGCGCTGGAGACACCGTCAAACGTAAAATACATTTATAATCTTAATTGCAACGGAACTTCTTCCAGCAGTAGGGGGTAGCTCCTCTTCAAGTAAATTGCGGTATACCTCGCCATTTAACCGCAATCGGTAAAAAATGTGGACTATTCAAGTGATCCCCAGCAGTTCCGGCCACACATGACAGAGAATTGATGTTGATGGCGGGCATTCATAGTTCGTGCGGATTTTCTTCGGCCAATATGTGATTATTATGAAATTAATAATCCGATTTTTAGAGAAAGTAGCCTCGTCGGTGAAGAATATTTGAGCCAAATAGTCAGGATTTTGTGCGATTTTTGTGTTGCATCCATTGACAAAAAGCTACTCGTTGCGGAAAATCTGCCAGCAAAAGTGCCTGCACCGTTGAATGTGATATGGATACAACAGTTGATCTTTTAATATTCTCCAACTGTGGCTGACTAATGTTTAAAGCAAACGCAATTTTTCTGATGCTTGTAGTAGGATGTTCCTCAATTTCATTTAGTACCATTTCTTCAACTTCTGGAGTGAGTGCTCACTGTAGATGGGTGCCCGTTATCAGTCGTCCGTTTTTTAAAATTTCCCATTTCACTAAGACGTTGGTGAAGATGGGCAAATATTGAATGATGCGGGATGATACAGTTCGGGTATCGTTCTTCATAAAGACGTCTAGCAGTACGCGAATTTCCATTGGCAAGACCGTAAACGAAATGCATATCACACATCTCAGCATTCGTGTAATACATTTTAGAAAACCGAAACTGGCAATAAACTGAATGAATACTCTGACAACTATTGACAAATAAACAATTCCCTCTCAACACAATAGTTTTTGAAGAACCAACTGTGATATTATATCGTGTTAGTCATAGTTCATAATTTATTATTAAACATTCAATAACTTTAAAACAAACCGTTTTGGACATATACACATATGAATTTTATGATAAAATAACCTCAGGAATCGTCTTAAAGTTTGTTCCATATATTGAAGGAATCCTATATATTTCAAAGAAGGCGAAGAAATAGGATGTTGTACCTAGTCTAGAAGAACGTTCCTTTCTGATAGATGTTTTGATCTATGTCCTTCCAAATTAAATCAATTTTTTAGAATACCCAAAACGCAATTGATTCTGCAAAAATCTAGCACTTCCATACAAAGGAATTAAAAGAAATCCCCTTATCATATACCGAAAACTATTTTCAGAGATCTTCTCTAGTTGACCTGAATATGAAGCGATTTCTCGCAGGGCAATTTGTTAATTCCCACTAAAGAATTGCAGCCCGTTCATCCAAGACGTGCAGGTGCGCCGAAATAAGCCATTAGAATCTCGTACGTTGCCATATTCCCAAGGAAATTTATACAGCAGGACATTTTACAAATGCTCTTCACGTTCACGATTATAATTATTACTAATCGGATAATTTAGATTATGACAAGGCGAAATCAATCGTTGCACGTTATTAGTGCTAAAATTTAGTACGTTAGCTGCAGTCGAAACAAATCGCTTTTGTCTGTAAGACTTATTTCGGTAGATCTGCAAGTCATTTATTGGGCATGATTTGTGTAATAGAAGTTCAATGGTGTGTGTGCAAAGCATGTTCTTTAGAAATTAATGTATAGTTTATTTAATGTCTATGACTGACGGATAATAGATCATTTTATTTTGCCCTGGCCGGCAACGGATAATTTTATTTAGATAACAAATTTTATGGCTCACGTTTACATAGTAGATAATTGGTAATTTTACTACCTGTAGCTCACGGTTAATAGATAACAAATTATATATCGCCTATGTATAATAGATAATTTTATTTATTGCTGATGGATAAGAGATAACTTTATCGTTCAGGGGTTGTAGATAATAAATTTTATCTGTGGCTCACGTGTAATAGATAATTGATATTTTTATTCTTGTTTGAGGAAAATAGAAAATAAATTATCTATAGCTTAGGTACAATAGATAATTAATAATTTTATTTTTTGCTTGATGATGACACATAATTTTGGCTATGACTCACAGATAATAGATTTTGTTTTTCCCTGACCGACAATGAATAATTTTATTTATTGCTGATGGATAAGAGATAACTTCATCGTTCAGGGGTAGTAGATAATTAATTTTATCTATGGCTCACGTGTAATAGATAATTGATATTTCTATTTTATTTTATTTGAGGAAAATAGAAAATAAATTATCTATAGCTTAGGTACAATAGATAATTAATAATTTTATTTTTGCTTGATGATGACACATAATTTTGTCTATGACTCACGGATAATAGATCATTTTGTTTTTCCCTGGCCGACAATGGAGAATTTCATTTATTGGTGATAGATAAGAGATAACTTTATCGTTCAGGGGTAGTAGATAATACATGTTATCTATGGCTCACGTGTAATAGATAATTGATATTTTTATTTTTATTTGAGGAAAACAGAAAACAAATTATTTATGGCTTAGGTACGATAGATAATTAATAATTTAATTATTTGCTTGATGATGATACGTCATTTTGTTTATGACTCATAAATAATATATCGTTTTGTTTTTCGCTGGCCGACAGTGAATAATTTTATTTATTGCTGATGGATAAGAAATAACTTTATCGTTCAGGGGTAGTAGATAATAATTTTTATCTATGGCTCACGTGTAATAGATAATTGATATTTTTATTTTTGTTTAAGGAAAATAGAAAACAAATTATCTATGGCTTAGGTACGATAGATAATTAATAATTTAATTCCTTGCTTGATGATGATACGTCATTTTGTTTATGACTCACAGATAATATATCATTTTGTTTTTCGCTGGCCGACAATGGATAATTTTATTTATTGCTGATGGATAAACGATAACTTTATCGTTCACGGCTAGTAGATAATAAACTTTATCTGTGGCTCACGTATAACATGTAGATGGTTTTATGTTTTGCTTGAGAATAACACATATTTTTTTTCAATGGCTCATGGATAATAGATAATTCCTAATTTTACCTGTAACTCATGGATAAGAGATAATGTTATGCGTAATAGATAATATAGTTTATCTATGACTCACCCGTAATCGATAATTGATGTTTTTATTTTTTGTTTGAGGGCAATAGATAATAAATTATCTATGGCTTATGTGTAATAGATAATTAATAATTTTATAACTAACAGCTTCTTGCGGGTTTCGCCGTGTCATAACTTTCGCTCGACGTTTCGCTGTTCATACTGGCAGCTTCTGAAGCTGCTGAACAGCGAAACGTCGAGCGAAAGTTTTTACACACGGCGAAACCCGCAAGAAGCTGTTAGTTATAGTTACACCGGCCGTGAAAGCCTACGCAGTGTTAATTAATAATTTTATTTTTTGCTTAATGATGACACATAATTCTGTCTATTACTCACGGATAATAGATCATTTTGTCTTCCTTGGCCGACAAAGGATAATTATATTTATTGCTGATGGAAGAGGTAACTTCATTGTTCACGGGTGGTAGATAATAAATTTCATCTATGGCTCACCTGTAATAGATAATTGATAATTTTTTGCCTGGGGATAATAGATAATTTTGTCTATGACTCACGCACAATAGATAATTTTATTTATTGCTGATATACGGTTTGCGTTTAATAGATAATAAATTTTATCCATGACTCACGGATAATAGATCATTTTATTTTTCTCTAACTGGCAATGGATAATTTTATTCATTGCTGATGGATAATAGATAATTTTACCGTTAACGGATAACAGATAACAAATTTTATCTGTGGCTCATGAATAATAGATAAATTTGATTTTCTTTGGGATAATACATAATTTTATCTATGGCTCAAGAACGACAGATAATGTATTATATAAGTACAATTACATCTTTTACTTACGCATAATAGATAATTGTATCTATGGCTCACAGCTGATAGATAATAAATTTTTTATCCGTAATCTTATACAACTAAATTATTATCTACTACTATCTAATCTATTATACTTCTGATAGGTGACGACCCGACTTGCGTAGGGGCGTGCTGAAAGCAAGTGTCTCTCCAATATTTATATAACGTTTTTTTTTTTTCGACATTTTCCTTACACGAGCAAATACATAAATTAACTGACAGCTTGGCGAGAATATTACAAAAGAAAATCCTCTTAATGAACAAAGGACTCCTTACCGTCCTGAGCGAAGAAAAACTTTCTTTCGCCGACCCCGCATCTCCAAAAAAAAAAAAAGCTTTCTCGTCCGCTCTTAACGGGGAAAAAGCTCGGCCTCGTTCAACGTAATATACGACGGGGTATTATAATAATATGGCGATTTTATTGTACAACCTACGATAATAAATCCTGCCCTCGGAGGAAATTTATGACGTCGAGCGCAGTTCGCGATTCAAGCGACGATACATCAACCGGTAATAGCGCCGTAATGTACGACACATTCTCGTACTTTCATTCTGCAATTATGAGCTGAGCTTGAGACGACTAGAAAAAAAAAAAGAAATTGGGAGAAGTTATTCGTTTTTGTTGTGCTGTATATACAGGGTGTTTCAGACCACTCGTCCACTACCTTTTTCTCGCGATCTATTTCAGCTACACTAATGCGATAAAAAAATTTAACAACAAAACCCTACCTAAAGAATCATGCGAAAATATTTTTAACTTCCGGAAACGTTCCATTATATCGGAAGTGGATAGCGATTTTCTTATTTTAAATGGAATCATATGTTTCTTTCTTATCTCAATGAATTCTACAGATTATTTGAACACAATTTTCACTAAAGTTCTCTATCTCTAAATTCAACCGTTTTTGAGATATTTACGATTTTGTAAAAATTTTGACGTTTTCATCTTTTTCGAAAACATACCATATTTTGTAAACCATTAAAGATAATGATGTCATTTTACTAGTATCCAAGAAAAACAGTTATTCCTACCAAATTCTGTCAAAAGAACCACTAAATTGTATACAGAGTGTTCATAAATTGATTGTCAATTCGAATACATTTAACCTTAGAAAATTCTTTTTTTTTCAAATGTAACATTATATTTCTAATTATACCATACAATGTAGAAATAAATTCTCCGTCGATAAGTATAAAGGATGCATATACCTATTCCTAGTCGTTTTCAAGATATCAACCATTATTTACTCGGCTATGAAAATTTTGGTACATTTCCTGTAGTGGGCTGTGAAAGTTTCAGTTAACAAAGCAATGTCAGTTTCAGATCCAGAAGTGTCAAACTTGTCTTTGCTAAACTCCCTATTATAGTCGAATTTTCATTATTAGTGGTTCTTTGTTGTTGTTTGCTTTATTATTACGCGTTATTTTCTTATTTTTTTGTTATTCAAGTTTTATGAATTATTTTTATAATATGGCATTTTCAAATGCAGAAGCATTCGACATGTTGATGATTATGGGTGAATATCAAAAAAAATATGGTGATGGCAGCGTGTATTTATGCCAAAAGGTATCCAGAGCGGCGACAGTTTACGCGTAAGGTATTCTCTCGTTTAGCTCTCTGTGTGCAATCAACAGGAAATGTGTGCAAAAACCACAGCAAGGGCAAGCAAATTGTTCGGCATATTAGAAATGAGAGAATAGCAGATGTTTTGGGGGCAATCGTAGTTAATCCTCGAACAAGTACTCGCAATATAGCACGAGAGTCATCAGGCATTGACCATGTGAGCATATGGCGAGTTCTTAATGACCACAAAGTGCGCCTGTACCATATCTCGCTTCGTCATAAATTACGTGACGGCGACTTCCAGGCCAGTGTCCGTTTTTGTCGATGGGCACAAACAAAATTAATTGCAGATCCTCGATTTTTTGAAAAGGTATTGTGGTCAGATGAGGTAATATTTAAAAGTAATGGTGAAGTAAATCATCATAATTTACATTATTGGTCAGACGAAATTCCATACTGGATGCAGAACTGTGACAATCAAAAATGTGTGAGCTAAACAGTGTGGCGGTTGAAAAAAAAGAATTTTTAGGTTATGTATTCGAATTGACAATCATTATGAACACTCTGTATACAATTTAGTGGTTCTTTTGACAGAATTTGGTAGGAACAACTGCTTTTCTTGGATACTAGTAAAATGACATCATTATCTTTAATGGTTTACAAAATATGGTATGTTTTCGAAAGAGATGAAAACGTCAAAATTTTGACAAAATCGTAAATATCTCAAAAAACGGTTGAATTTAGGGACAGAGAACTTTAGTGAAAATTGTGTTCAAATAATCTGTAGAATTCATTGAGATAAGAAAAAAACATATGATTCCATTTAAAATAAGAAAATCGCTATCCACTTCCGGTATAATGGAACGTTTCCGGAAGTTAAAAATATTTTCGCATGATTCTTTAGGTATATAGGGTTTTGTTATTAATTTTTTTTGCAATTAGTGCCGTAACCATACCATTTATTCCACAAGTGCCGTAATAGGGTCTATTACAGCACTAGTTGCGTAATAGAAATGGAACATTTAAGCAGATTTATTTTAAGTTGGTCACATTGCAACAGAAATGGAGATGTCAATATGACATTTTGTAAGCAAGTTTGAGGTTATTATATTAAAATTCATTGTAAGATTTGATATTTTTAATTAATCTTTGAAATAGTACAACTATTATAAACATTTAGATTAACGTTTGAATTATCTTTCGAAGTGATAGTGATACCGTGTGCAGTAGAAACATTCTGTTGAAAATTATCGTTCTCTGCGATAGCGATATTGCTTCTGTTGGAGTACTCAAACTGTGAACCATTCCCAGAAGTTCCAGTAGATTCACATTATTTTCCTGTGCAAACATATTTCCAACATCAATTTTATTTTTCATAGAAGAGGCAACGTAACTTCAGCAACAGCCGTGCTTTTCCAGCCACCTAATCGTTTTTATAGTTAAAATATCACTTCCAGTATTTGCTATATGTGTCGCACTGGATCTTCTAAAAAAATGTCTGTATAAAGATGAGGACTGGTAAATGAAGAAAACTGGCAATTTGTTTAGGAACATTCCCATGGTGTTAATACGATAGGAGCTATTAATTAAGCAGCCATGACGATAAGTAGAAAAAAAACGTTTGTGAGTAACTGTTTTAGGCCGCAGATTATTATATTTTTTATAAGTTCGATGCAGTTTACATCAGTCACTGCGAACATTCTGGGTACATTGTTTTTGTTTTAGGTATGTTGACTATAATGGAATCGGAATGTATTGAAGATCTTCCACACATATATTAATTAATTCTTCTCGCCTATAGGCTCCATTATATCCTATTATCAAAATAACCTAGAATATAAAGAATTTACAAAAAGTAACGAAATAAAATCAACACTAACCTTTATAGCTAAGTATATTTTATCATCGGCTTGTTTCAAAAATCTATGAATATCTTCTTCTTCTAAAATTTTAGATTTTTTTGTTTGATAACCTTTAGATAGCCGTTTTAATAATGCTTGAAGTTCATATATTTTGATATATCCACATTGCTATGTACATTAAACACGATCTTAACATCGAATAAATCGACCATAATGATGACGATTTATAATCTTTACGTAGCATTTCAAATAAGCAAGTAAGACGTTCTCAGAAATATGAAGAATTTCCTTTTCTTTGCACCATTTTTCAAAATTTTTGTATGCTTTTGATACATAGTGTACGATTTCTCCGAAGTAAATTATTAATGGTTTTTTTCAGCAATTTGCCGTATTTCAGGCGGAGTGCATGAAAAAGTTGTAGAACTCATATTAAATATTATAATATAGTTATTTAGTAATATATATATAACAAATTTCAAAAATGTGTCAATTTTAAATTAACTTGTCAATTTAAATCTTGTGCCAAACCAAGTGGACAACTGGTGACAACTGCCACAAATTTCCCTAGATTATCAAATTTTTCTCGTTTTGCTTTTACAAAAAGAGAAATTTAAAACTAATTGCAAAAAATGAAAAGTAGCTAAAAGACACGTTTCATTTGACATTGAAGCACTCATTCAGTTAAGAAACTCGTGGCTACGCCACTCGTTCTTAAACTCTGATTCTACTTTGAAACGTAAAATGAAACTTGTCTTTTAATATACTATTTTGTCGCATTAGTCTAGCTGCAATAGATCGCGAGAAAAAGATAGTGGATGAGTGGTCTGAAACACCCTGTATATATCTATGGAGATCCTTTTTTGTCTTCAGTTGGAATTCAACAGCGGGACGTGGAGGAGAGAAAGGGGTGGATTTGCACCCCCGCGATGCTGCTTTGTTATCGCTTACACATATCTAATACACTCTAGCCGACGCATAATTTGCGAGCGACCCGTAGTGATTTTCTCGGCGGAGAAACTGACATCCGCTCCACCTATATTCGGTCTCTCTGCGTTATCTCATCTCCTCTATGGTGCTGGGTGGGTGGAGGGTGTAGGGAGTTTGCCCGGCGATCCCCGATTTCCGGGTCGTGGATCTTGTTTGCCAGTTCGCTGTTCGGTGTTTGTGTGTCCGATCCCGGGAACCCTCGATGTGTATGCTTAGGCTAATAACGGTAGGCGGTGGGGGGTTGGATGTGGTGCGGGAATTTAGCAATCGCCCCCTAACTACACCCCGCTCCCTAATTTATTCGTGGTGGATCATGTGAGGATCCTGGCAATCATGTTTTTTTTTTATACTATTATTTCTGAAGTGGACAGCACAGCGAGGTTTACTGGTAATGCGATATTTGAAAGGAAAGTCCAGCGTGACTGCATACTGCTGGCATCGCAGTTTTGCTAAAGAATGGAAATGAAGCGATTTTAAAATGCAGGTTTTTTTTTTTGTGCAGTAAATATTTATAGTAAAAACTGCTTATATCTCCGTAAAGATAAAATATTTGCTTTTGTGTTACTTGACTTTTTTACTCGAAATGACATAAGGAATTCATCCCTCAAATATCTTCCATCATTTTAACTACACCCTGTATATCGAAATTCTGTTTTTAATTATATATATCGCTTTAATGGTTTTTTTTTCTTCAAATAAAGGAATTCTATGCATTTTTTACATTAAAACATATCTCCAACTAACTACTGAAGGAAATCACTCCCAAAATATTTTCATTTATTTCAAATACATCCTGTATATCGAAATTTCATCAAGTGTGCTTGAAATGCCTCATTTTAAGGGCGTTTTTTTTTTTGCTAAAAGAAATGAAGTGAAATAAAAACCTGACTTTATGATTTTATAATTTTTATACGAACAACCATATCTCGATAAATATTAAGAATTCCATAATTATGTATATAACATTTATTAATCAGAATGACCAAGGGAGCCAGCCTCGAAGTATCTTCCTTTATTTTAAACACACCCTGTATATCAAAATTTCGTCGTTTTGAATTATCTATGTTTTAAGTAATATAAAAAGTCAAAAACGGCTTAGTCGAACAAATTGGTTGGTTATACAGTTTTGGTAGATACTTCTACATTCATCAAGCAATAAAAATCGAATTCGCCACTATAAAAAAATAAAATCTCTAATCAAACTAGACATTAAAAGATATATATATATATATGAAACTATTTGAACTTTTGAAAATTATGTTCGAAAATAACGACTCACTGACGTTTAACACAGAATTCTTCAATAATTTTTCTTCACAAGTTTTTTATAATATGTTGTTGATTAGAGATTTTAATTTGTATACTGAAAATTGCTTGCTGAAAAGTGGAAGTATCTACTGAAACTGAACCTAGCATACGAAATTTCAGTATTTTTGTTTTTTGGCTTTTCACATTTCCCAGTTACTCATTAATACTTTAGTAAATATTAGCAATAAACCGATTTTAAAGTATAGATCATATTTTGTGAGCTTATTGCAATTTTAATACTAGATATTGCTTATATTTCGGAAAATATTGAGAGTTTCTTAGTTACGCATATAATATTTTTAAATCACAATGACTCAAGAAACCCACTCCCAAAATATTTTTATCTATTTCAGATACACCCTATATGTCGAAATTTTATCGATTTTCTTTGAAATATCCCGTTTTAACCAGTTTGCTAAATAAAAAAGAGGTGAGGCGAGTTTAAAAAACTCAATTCTATGATTTCCCAATTTCTATACGAAAAAGTGCAAATTAAAAAGTCAAATTTAAGCGAAAGGGGTAATATTTTTTTTTAAACGAAGCTGTTTTAACACTTTCTAATTACTCAGTTGAGCATTCATCATTCTCAATTATAATCCTAACATTTAATAAATAAATAATAAATATAAAATAAAGTAAATAATAGATAATAGAAATGTACCGATTTTAGAGTATAGATCATAGAAATTAGTTATATTTCCGAAAATATTGGGAATATCATAGTTATGCATATAACATTTTCTAATCGCAACCACTCAAGGAACCCACTCCCAAAATATTTTTGCCTATTTTAGATACACCCTGTATATCGAAATTTCATCGATATTCATTAAAATATTTCTTTATAACGTTTTTTTCTTCTTTTGCTAAAAGAAGTGATTATAAAATAAACCGATTGTATGGTTTGATAATTTTTGCACGAACAAGCACTTATATCTCTGTAAATATTAGGAATTTCATAGTTGTGCATATTAATTTTATTAAAGAGAAGTACCCAAGGAAGCTATCTGCAAAATATCTTCCTTCTATTTAGACACACCCTGTATATTGAAATTTCATCGATTTTTGTTAAAATACCTCGTTTTCACGTTTCTGTTAAAAGAAGTGGTCATAAAATGAGAGCCCGATTTTATGATTTTACAATTTTTACACGAACAAGCAAATATATCTCCGTTAATATGAGGAATTTCATAGTTGTGCATATTAACTTTATTAAAGAGAAGTACCCAAGGAATCTATCTGCAAAATATCTTCCTTCTTTTTAGACACACCCTGTATATCGAAATTTCATCGGTTTTTGTTAAAATACCTTGTTTTCACGTTTTTGTTAAAAAAAGTGATCATAAAATGAGAGCCCGTTTATGATTTACAATTTTACACGAACAAGCAAATATATCTCCGTTAATATTAAGAATTTCATAGTTGTGCATATTAACTTTATTAAAGAGAAGTACCCAAGGAATCTATCTGCAAAATATCTTCCTCCTTTTTAGACACACCCTGTATATCGAAATTTCATTGATTTTTGTTAAAATACCTCGTTTTCACGTTTCTGTTAAAAGAAGTGAAATTAAAATAAGAGCCCGATTTTATGATTTTATAATTTTTACACGAACAAGCAAATATATCTCCGTTAATATTAAGAATTTCATAGTTGTGCATATTAACTTTATTAAAGAGAAGTACCCAAGGAATCTATCTGCAAAATATCTTCATTCTTTTCAGACACACCCTGTATATCGAAATTTCATCGATTTTTGTTAAAATACCTCGTTTTCACGTTTCTGTTAAAAGTGATCATAAAATGAGAGCGCGATTTTATGATTTTACAATTTTTACATGAACAAGCGAATATATCTCCGTTAATATTAGGAATTTCATAGTTGTGCATATTAACTTTATTAAAGAGAAGTACCCAAGTCCCCAAGGAATCTAGCTGCAAAAAATCTTCCTTCTTTTTTGACACACCCTATATGTCGAAATTTCATCAATTTTTGTTAAAATACCTCGTTATTACGTTTTTGTTAAAAGAAGTGATGATAAAATGAGAGCCCGATTGTATGATTTTGCAATTTTTACACGAACAAGCAAATATATCTCCTTTAATATTAGGAATTTCAAAGTTGTGCATATTAACTTTATTAAAGAGAAGTACCCAAGGAATCTATCTGCAAAATATCTTCCTTCTTTTTTGACACACTGTATATCGAAATTGCATCAATTTTTGTTAAAATACCTCGTTTTCACGTTTCTGTTAAAAAAGTGATCATAAAATGAGAGCCCGATTTTATGATTTTACAATTTTTACACGAACAAGCAAATATATCTCTGTTAATATTAGGAATTTCATAGTTGTGCATATTAACTTTATTAAAGAGTAGTACCCAAGGAATCTATTTGCAAAGTATCTTCCTCCTTTTTTGACACACCATGTATATCGAAATTTAATCAATTGTCCATTATCTCTCGCCAATCGCTTACGATCTATTCGAAACACTCTTCAGGCGCTTCAGGCCTACAATTTGGGAAATCGCCTGTAGGGATTTCCAGGGCCGACCGCGATGGCGCGTCGAATTCCGCGTTCTTCTGTTTTTCGAGATTTTTTTTCGGTGTTCACTTAACGTCCTACGCACATAATTGAATTTCGCGAAGTTCGGGCAAACGCTGTCGGAATGTTTAATGTTGTCGCGACGTATTTGTTTTTTGTGTTTTTTTTTTTTCTTCAAGTGGCTCGGGGTTATTTTCGTCCGACGGGTATAGGAGGCAACGCGATTTAAATAATAAATTGATGAGGTGGGATAGTGGTTTTTTTTTTGTCCAGTCAGTGTGGGTGTAAGAATCGATGGCTTGTTTTTCTCGTATAGATGTTAATTAAAAAAAAAATGGTTGTTTTTTTCTGTTAATAATGTTTACACGTGCGCTTTTAAATTTTTTTTGTTTGCAATTTGGTTAACAAAAAAGCTGTATAATTGTTAATTTTTCGCATATATCGATTCACTCCACAAAATAGAAAAAAAAAAACATCCCCAAAATAATCTCATATCTCTATTCTACCTAGTTTTTGAATTTACACTCATTTACCTACGAATTTTTATTTTACCACCACAAAAAGAAATACCAACCTACTAAGCCCCAGTCATGTCATTTCGTTAATAGTTCCCTCCAGCAATAGAACTATCCAGTAAATTCCGCTGCACTGGTTCAACCTCTGCGGAACGACATATTTGCATATTTATTACTTCGCTTTTATAACTTCTATTACGTTCAAATTTAAAATGGGGTTTTGCGGAAGCTGGTTCATAGCATTACACTATCCTCTAGCCATTACTATTAGTGGGCTTAGTAGCATGCGGCAAATTTAGCATAGGAAAATCCTTTAGGACGTAGTTAAAAGTTTTCGGAATCTAGCAATCCGCTTTGATTTAGCTGTTATTTTGTTAGGAGAGATATCGGTGAATAATGGTTATATAAACAGATTTAAATTTACTATAATTCTGTAAGGAATAATTGGTAGCAACTATTCAACATATTTTTCAATATTCCAATAAATTGCTAACACGAATTCATGATGTTGATTTTTTATAACAAAATAAGTTCCAAATAATATTTTAACAGCGTACCGTTTAATGCTGTAAAATATTTATAATCTGTGTCCATTCTGTGTATTCAAATAATTAACATTATATATAACTTGTATTCCATAATATTATAAAGTTTTACTTCTGGTTATATGTAAAACATAATTAAAATAATGTTTTTCCGTGTTCCCAATAAAATTGCCTATAACTTTGTAAATATTAAGAATTCCATGTATACTTATAGGACATTTTTGATGCAGAATGACTCAAGGAAAACGTGCTTAAAATATAATCTTCTATTTCGAAGACAGCCCTGTATATTAAAAATTTACTTTTTCATTATTAATAAACCAATAAAAATATTAACACTGAATAAGTGTTCTTTTCTTTTGTGTGTAAAAATGCGAAAGCTAAGTAAATTTATTATTTCAGAATAGTGATTAAATATCAGGGCCGTAATAAGTGTATTTCTCTGATATGAAGCTTAATAAATATCAAAATTTATTTTAGGATTCGATTTTACCGTTGAAAATAATCTTGAAGACGGCGCAAATATCAATAATTAGTGTCTCCCATTTTCAACAGATTTTTTTCAATATTTCCAATAAATTTGCTAACACGTATTCAATGGTTGCTTTTATATACAAAATAATGTTGCAAATAATATTTTAACAGCGTACCGTTTAATGCTGTTAAAATATTTATAATCTTGTGACACATTCTGTGTATTCAAATAATTAATATTATATATAATTTGTATTCCATAATATTATAAAGTTTTACTTCTGGTTATATGTAAAACATAATTAAAATAATGTTTTTCCGTGTTCCCAATAAAATTGCCTATAACTTTGTAAATATTAGGAATTCCATGTATACTTATAGGACATTTTTGATGCAGAATGACTCAAGGAAAACGTGCTTAAAATATAATCTTCTATTTCGAAGACAGCCCTGTATATTAAAAATTTACTTTTTCATTGTTAATAAACCAATAAAAAGATATTAACACTGAATAAGTGTTCTTTTTTTTGTGTAAAAATGCGAAAGCTAAGTAAATTTATTATTTCAGAGTAGTGATTAAATATCAGGGCCGTAATAAGCGTATTTCTCTGATATGAAGCCTAATAAATACCAAAATTTATTTTAGGATTCGATTTTACCGTTGAAAATAATCTTGAAGACGGCGCAAAGGTCAATAATTAGTGTAATATTCATAGGATGATCAAATAATAATTAAAAAGGAATAATAATGATTATTTTATTTCTATTATTTTCAATTTTAAGCTTTTTGATGTAGTATCTGTATGTAAAAGTGATTCATATAAGTGTGATGAAGTCATTGGTTCTTTCATGTATTTTATTTGGTATTTTGTATGATTCCATCTAGCAGTCCAAGCGATAGTAAATACACACTAAAAAAATATTATGGGAAAATTTCTAACATTTCGACATTTATCTTAAGTGTCTGTACCTGTACCCCCATTCGATGTGGAAATTATTAAAAAGAAAGTGACTTTTACCAAGAAAAATTACATTTTGACAACCCTAATGAATAAATATTGGTTACGAAGTTATAAAAATATCTTTATCCAAAGCTGTCAAAATATTTATGCTGTTATCTATTATTAGTTAGGATATTAAAATGTAAAATTAAATATAGTAGAGAAATCATGACGTCATAACACTTACATGAGTCATCTAGAAAACACATAAAATTGAAAATATATGTTACGTATCTTTACAATTTTTATATAGCTCAATATTCTCCCTTTTTTGCTGCATTTAAAATATTTTTCTTGTTTATTTTCGTGAACTGTTAAAATATTTATACCATCGCTTCAAGAATTTATAATAAAATAATAAAATTTAGTGATTTTCAAGGAGCAATGATGTCATTGCATTTGCACCAACCACCCTGTATATTTTAATTCCACATTATAGATGCAAAATGAGAAATAGAAATTGTATTTTTTAAAAGAATCAATATTTAGGTTCTAATCGAATTAATTGCTTACTTTTTGCTCACACTGTATGTATTCTCAATCACTCTGTGTATGTAAGAATTCATAAAAATATGAGGCTATATAATTCATGCCTAAGATGGGATAATATCTTTTAGAAATAAAACTAGAAAAACAGCCAAATAAATTTTATTTTTCTATATTGTTCTCAAAATATCAATCAATTCTTAGGTTCTATCACAAATACATCGAATATATTATTTTTTTTTTTTGGGTTGTTCAAATATTGTGGAAAGGAAACATGGAATGATCAGAAGTATCTCGTGTCGTCATATTAAAAGAAATCTCAATACTTGTCGCATATTAATATCAATATCGTTATACAAAATATTGTTTTTATTCACATATTTCTTTTTTTTGCCGTGAGAAAACTTGTGTTTCGAAGGTAAAATACACGTTGAGTGTGTTTCTGGAAGTGATGTCACACAATACAATAGGACAATCTTTATAATTATTATTTATATATTTACAGAAAGTAGTAGCAAAATCTTACTTACGTCATTATAATCAAAATCTTTAATATTTTCATATAATATGCACTCCCCAATCATTATGCGTTCCTTCGCCCAAGACTAACTACATATTTTTTTTTGTTTCTCGTGAAAAATATCTCTACGTCTTTTGTTATTATCTTTACAAAGTTACCAGTACAAAAATTCAGTCATGTCATTTTTTTTTTGTTAAGAAAAAGAGTAATTACATATTTCATTATTTTTTTTTTACCTCACATTTATCACAAGCACAGACTGTGTGTCCTGTTTCTCAAATTCTCACTTCTCAAGTTATAGTGTCATAGAGGACTGTCCTATCTTCGTCCTCGTGTCTCAAATGTCACCAGAGTTCTGTAACGCTCGGTATACTGCTCACTTCCATCTCGTGTTGTTGGAGATGTTGGTTCCTCTTCTTGGTTATTTGAGACGTGATCAACACTAAAATAGCCACAGTTGCTAAAAGGCTTATTATTAAGATTACCATGCCGGGATGAGCTAGGGATTTTTCGGCTTTCTCACACGGCATCGACAGTTTCCCAGTGGATGTTGTAGCGTTTTGCAATTCTGTTCCTTTTGGTATTTGGTTGTCGTCTTCACTGATATTTTCACTAATCAATTTTGCGTCAATAAAATCGTCACCAATTTTCTCATTGCTGATGTAAGTGAAATTATAGTCAAAATTCTCTTTCAATTCTTTTCTACCACCAGAAAATGTATTTGCCGTCGTTTTGGCTTCATCATCACCTGAGTTTCTTGCAAATCCACCAGGGGTATAGACCAGAACTCGGCCGGGGAAGCACATGTTACCTTCTCATATTCCTCAGTATCTTGTTTCCTCATCCACACTCCCAACCAATACAAATCGGTACAATTCAATGAATTCCCTTGCAGGTGGAGCCACCTCAATTAGGCAAATAATGCAACAGATCAGATCTAATGTATTCCAAACCTGTATTAGCTAGATTTAATTCTTGCAACTCCCTGGCGGCCATCAAAGCTGCAGTGTCTGCTAGGAATTGGTGGGCTAATCCAGGACTTTTCGACAAGTCCAAATCGATTAAATATTCCGTAGATATTAAGGGAAAAGCAGCTTCCTCTATACCTTGCGCCAAAGCCGGTATTCCGGATAACTTTAATATCTCCAACTTGCTGGAGGTCGTCAGCATTCCTGGAGGTAAAATATCTATGGGGTTCCGGGAAAGATCTAAAGAGACTATGGAAGATAGGTAGTTGAAGGAGTTTTCCTCGAGTGTTTTGATTTTATTATCGCACAGAATCAACGTTTCTAGCTGATCAAGGTTTTGCAAATCGGTGCGTTGTACGTTCTTGATGCGATTTCTCTCTAAGTGAAGTACCTTTAGCTTTTCTGGAAGACTCCTCGGTATTGCGCTCAATTTGTTGTCTGCCAGGTATAAAACTGTTAGGGAATCGAGGCGTCCCAATGCATCTTCATCGATTTGCTTCAATTCGTTCGAGGTGAAGTCGAGAATTTGCAGCAAGGGGTAGCTATCAAGGTCGCCACAGCTGACCATTTTGATTGAATTACCAGCTAATCGTAGTGTTCTTATTGAATGCGTTAGAGCGGCTGGGACTTGTTTGAGTCCAGTCCGTGAAGCATCCACTGTCTGCAAGCGTCTCCCAGTTCCTACCAGCAGAGTGGGTTTCCTGGAATTTCCCAGTTTAGGATTTCCAGCTAGTAATAACCTAGCTAAGCTGGGTAATTCCAGATATCCCGGAATAACTTTCGCTAAACGATTCCAAGAGACGTCCAGCTGTTGTAGATGGAGTAAACTGCTGAAACAAGCTTCGTTTAGGACCTCCAAGTGATTGTTGCTCAAATTCAGATATTGCAAATTGCAAAGTGGTAGCAGAACTTTATCACTGAGTGCACCTACGTTGTTATTCGATAGGTCTAAGCATTTGAGGTTGTTCAGTCCTTTGAAATGACCGTCTTTGACACTGTACGCCCCGTTGGCACTCAAATTCAACGTCTGCAAGCTCACTAATGTCCTATAAGGGGCGAAGTCGAACACTTTGATGTTATTCCCGGACAAATCCAACGTATCCAAGTTCGTGACGTTGAAAATCGGTACGGTAGATAAGTTATTGTGGCGCAACGATAGATAGGATAGTTGTGACGCGGCGAACGAGATTCCCGACGATACGAACGAGCAATTACGAAAATCCAAACGAGTTAACGCGGGATACACCGCACTAATTCCATCCAGTTCGTCCAGGAACTCTTGCGGATCGATATCCGCGTCTTCGAGGGCTATCTCCTCCACGGTATCCGGCAGATCGGTCAGATTGAACGGCAAACGGCACCTGGCCCTCACCGGGACGCTATTCGCCGCCTCTCTTCCCTTCTCCGACGGGACGAAACGCGGGATCTTCGCGCAGAAACACCGCCCGGGACAGTCGGCTGTCAGGGCCGAAGATACCATCGCGAGAATCAGTGGAAATATCGGCCTCATCGTACATATTTTATGCGGACATGACACGGTGCGCCGTGGATTGGTGATGGTCGTGGGACGAAGGCCGCATACCGCGCTACTGGACGTGGCGTAACTGCGTCGTCGGGGGAGTGGAACGCGACTGAGGGTAGTAAGTTGGCCGGAATGGCGCGGCCGTGACGTGGTCTGATGCTGCGCAAGGTCGTGCGCCGCGTATCTGGTGTTTTGAAGTACACTTTGCGTCCTGGTATTTGTTACATGATGTGCGAGTAGTGTAGGACGATGAGAAATGCAATATTACGTGTCCTGAGACTGTAAAAATCTATTTTATGTAGGGTATAAGTAAATCTAAAATATTCAAAGTTAGGATAACCCAATGAGTTAATCCAGAGCATCAAGTTTGAGTATGCAGAGTGATTTTCAATCAATACTAGTGCAGGGACAATTCAGAGCTTCTTAATATACCAGTATGGACTGAGGAAGCGGGTCTTACCATAAGACCTCCAATAATAGTATTCACGAGAAGAGGAATTAATGGTCTTTGACGTAAACTCTTTGAGTGAAAATTAAACTACAGAGGAAGTGAAATATTTTGGAGTCATTCTTGAATCGAAGCTCCTCCAATACAGTTCAGAAAATTAAAACTGGCAAGCAACACTATGTTGACATTGCGTTCGTTAGAGCACATGACACTGAACCCCCTAAACAAATGTCGATTACAAACTAATAAATCTATTACTCATCTTATATATTGAAATTAACGCAGCGAAACGAGTAAACGAGGTGACTGTTCCTGCCTATTACTATTGAGTACAATCGCGAGCAAATCGACCGCGCGTAGCACGTGCGCCGAGTAGGCGGGACTACGTTGATTATCAAATCAACAACTTTTCTCATTAAAATTGAATCCAATTGACTTTATCCCCTGTCTTAATCTCTTTTTTTTTCCATAACCACTGTAATCTTTCTCAATCATGCATCAATTCTCTCAAAACACCTGTCTTGTCTCTGGCTCATGCTAAACATGCTCACTCATCCGTACAAAATACTTCCTTTTTGTATCTGTTTCTCATCTCTCTGCATATCCTTTTCGATCTCCTCTCTTTGTCCTGCACACCACTCCTTCCCTGAGTTCCTTGTCTCCGCCAACTCTGCTCCAGAACGTCCACTCCTGTCCTTGGTTGTCCTGCCCATCCATTCTCGCACTGATATAAAATGTTTTTAAACACACAAATAACGATCAGCTTTATCAATGCAACTCTCACAATTAAATCAGGTATCCTATCTATAATTACAATACAACAAGTCGCACCACGTTTGATTCCCAAATAAATATGCTGTTACTGATATACAGCAAAAGCAAAATGAAAGTAAAAAAAAAATTAAAAAATAATTTATCTAGCTCAGCGGATAAAATAAAGGCGCAAAGAATATCTCTTTAGTATTCCGCAATTAAACTATTCTAAAAGTAAAATGTGGCGTAAGTCAATGACTATCTTTTAATATTAAATGAAAGTTGAATCAAATAAAAGAATAGAAACTTGATGAGTAACAATCATTAAATTATTTCTTTATAAAAAAGAAAAAAAACATTTAATTACAATATGCAAAACAAACCATGAATTTAGATTTGCCGGAACAAAACACTGCATAAGACACTACATAAGACGTGCAAATCCTTAACAAACAAAGAGGAGATTTTCCTAGAAAAAGATCAATTCTCACTAAAAAATCCACGGTTTCAAAATTTAAAACATAAAATAAATTAAACGTGGACACCAAAATATTAATATGAATTAACAATCACAAAGCTTCTTTCACCTAATCCGGTTGTTAAACAGAGGAAAAAATATGAAACTAAAAACGGAAATAACTCTTTAACTAAAAAACATTTCTCTAAAACAAATTTATATAACTTATCTACATTCGACTTTGACACAATTAATCACAGCAATTATAAAAGAGGTTCTAGTGACGAATTTTATTTTTAAACAACTACATTTTAAATAAAATGATACCAAAAATGGCAGTAAAAAATAAATAAAACTTACTCACGCTCTCAATCTTAACTGAACTTGGTAACACGGTCGCCTATTATATATATATAAAATTTACAATTGCGTGCCAAGCAGCGCATGAAATGCCAAAGAAAATTCAGATGATTAAATAATACAATACTAATGAAGCAATATGTACATTATTAAATTACAATACAAGACTGAACCAATTACAGATAAACTTAACAAACAATCATTAAAAACACTTTCATAACAATTTCAAAATTGTGAACGCTTCATTGCATGATAAAGGTATCTCTGGCTGAATAAAAAATAACAAATTTGAATTTCCGGAAACCGGGTGCAGACGTACAGCAGTACGTAAAAAAGAATAAATGAAATATACAGTAACGTAAAAAAATAATGAAATGACACAAAACAAACAATAGTAGTATTTTAAGTAAAACACTAAACAAGTATATAAATAGAACTAATGGATGCGACACAGTTTTTAATGTGCAATATTTTAAAAGACAATTATTAAATTCAGTTTAGTTATAACGAACAAAAAATTCAAGTATGAAAAGTAATGGAGCAGACCAAAACCAAAACTTAAATAGTGACGCACTAACCAAAGGGATAAATTTAGAGATTTACAGAAATTTAAGAGGAATGTACGAAAAACAGATTCGTTTAAAATTTGCATGTTTTAGATTTTTAGTGAACACAGCCTACGTTTCGACCACAGACCGCACTGATGTTTGAGTAAGAAAGAGCTTCAATTGGAAAAATATGTAGATTTAAGCCACAAATATGATGTACATCTGAACCATCCTAGAGTGTCACCTTTCAAAGTATTATTTTAGCTAAGCATTGTCCTAGTTTTGTTCACTTCAACCCGTGCCGACTAGCGCCAAACGTGTTCATACAAGTTGTGCGCGCACTCGCTCTATTTGCCAGTCGTACTCAGTTTGTCGGATAATTAACACATACGATTTTATCATTCGAAGATGGCAGTGGAATTAAGAAGTGCTAAAAATAATATTTTCTTACGTCGAGGAGACGTCACATCAACACAAATACGGCACTGCAAAATTACCGTTGAATCAACAAGTTCTTGCAGTTTTATTTTTTAACATTCGCGAAATAAAATTGACTGTTAGTGAAAGCGCAAATTTTGTGATTCGGGAGTGTATATTTATTTTGAAGAGGATACTAAAAACACTACAACGTGAACGAAATATGGTCGATCTTTATAAAATTCTTGAGAGAGCTGCAGAAAAAAAAATTAAGAAAACTGCATCTAGTAAAGACAAAATTAAAAAAATTGTTAAACAGAGCTCGGATATCTGACCAACAGGAAGCACATCGTTGTGGATAAATACAACGAAAACCAACCTAATTGGACGATCATACAGAGAGGAGTTAGCCGCAGGGTCGGTGTTTGGATCCTCTTTTTATTTTTTAACGGATGTAATGGATTAAATTGGACGTTGATGCAATCAAAAACAATTCTGTTTGCCGATGATACATCGGTAATCGTAAAAACCAATAAAGCCACGATTGATATTGCGATGTAACGAAAGCATTAATGATTTTTAAACTCATTGTTTGATCAAAAGATTTAAAATTAAATATTGAAAAACAACTACACCTAAATTACTTTACACTACCATCAGACAGAGAATCAATAATTAGTGTCAAGTTACAGGCAGATCATAATCTTGAGTCAGCTATATGAAATTTGATAGAACAACATGAATACTTAGCTTCTAAAGGCGCGAATTTTCGGTTAATTATGACCACTAGCCAGTAAGAGCAAAATCTGTAAAGAACAAGGTGCACTGCCTAGCATACCATTGGCCTTACTTTAGGGGTGCTTCTACGGATACGTCCAGAATATTCTTGCTCCAAAATTTGTGTGGAAGCATCTTTGGACTAGAAAAGATTGATCTGTAAGGGAGGTTATTCAGAGATAAAAATTTGCTCACGCTTACATCGTTTATAACGTGAAGACTTGTCTGAGTTCGGGGAATCGAAAATGCAGCCGCGCCGTAATACCTCTAGCACTTTACCGTTCTGTCGAAGACTATGGCGTCAAATTTGGGAATAAAATCGACGCTATGGCGTCGCGGGAACCTTTAGACGCGTCTTCCGACGAGGATCGACGGTATTAAAGCGCATCGATATCTGTAACTCGAGAATTTGAGGTCAAATTGGGATATAAAATGGTTCCTAGAAGCTTTGGGTGCCGTAAGACGCGCATCGTGACGGCGCAATCGAATGAAAAAAAGATGCGCTATCTCAACCGTTTTCCGACTATTTGAGGTCAAAGTTTTGATATAAATGGTCCCTAGAGCCTGGGGTGTCTTAGAGCGCTTCGTGACGGCAGATCGAATGAAAAAAGCGATCGATATCTCTCTACGTTTCGAGATATTTGAGGTAAGTTTTGAGAGTTTAATCGCGTAGAGCGTTTAGTGTAGCTATCAGATGCGATTGGACGGGATTCGAATGCTCAACACCGGAACTCGAATCTTTTATGTTCGAGATATTCGCAAAATATGGCTGAAAGTCTTCAATTCTTATTTTTTTCCCGTAATCGTTACTTTGCGGCAAACTATCGCTCGATTTTGTTCTAGTGCGCGTGCGCGATGTTCGCGTGGTCGTGCGAATATTTTGAGACCAGCAGAACCTGCTAGCTATGTCGTTCGGATTATTGTGTAAAAACGAAAAAACCACTCGTTTCTTGGCCGTTTTTTCTTATCTGGACATAAAGATAGCGTCCAGAGCCGCTATCTAACATCGAACCTCAATGTGCTGTACACTGTCGGACGCGTTTCTTCGAGGATTTCATTTCTGGCAGCGCCGACCGCTCTAGGTACCGTTTTCGGAAATTTCGGCAAAAAACGTAAAAGTTTGATCGAAAATTTTAGCAAATTATCGGGTAAAAAATCACTAAGCTTGAGATAACCCCAAGTATAACATAAAATACGGTCTCTTCGCGCGGAATCGAAGCCCGCGGCGTCCTCCCTAGCACTTTCCGTTCTCGAGATATGGGCTTTCAAGTTGTGAAACTTAAATCGACGCACCTGCGTCCGCGGGGTCACCTTAGACGCGTCTTCCGACGGAATGAACCGTTAAAGCGCGATCCGATATCTAACCGTTTCCGAGATATTTGAGGTCACATATTTGGGATATTTAAAAATGGTCCCTAGAGCCTGTGTGGGTAGTCCGTTTGCGCGCAGCGTGACGGCGGAATCGAATGAAAAAAAGCACGATCCGATATCTCTAACCGTTTCCGAGATATTTGGGTCAAGTTTTTGAGATAAAAATGGTCCCTAGAGCTTTGTGGGTTAGTCCATTAAGCGGCATTCGTACGGCGATCGAATGAAAAAACAGCCACGATCGCTTCTCTAACCGTTTCGAGATATTTGAGGTTAAAGTTTTTGAGGTGTATATCGACGCTAGAGGTTCTAGTGTAGCTATCAGATGCGCATTGCGACGGGATTCGATGCTTAAAACCCGGACTCGAATCTTTCACCGTTTCCGAGATCTTCGCAAAATGTGCTGAAAACGTTAAGTTTCCTTATTTTTCACCCCTAATCGTTACTTTGCGGGCAAACTATCGCTCCGATTTTTCTAGTGCGGTGCCGATGTTCGCGTGGTCGATGCGAATATTTTGAGACCAAGCACACCTCTAGCTCTGTCTTCCGGAGTAGGTTAAAAAAAACGAAAAAACACGCGTTTCTTGGCCAGTTTTCTTATTCTGGGACATACGATAGCGCCAGAGGCGTCTAGATAAACATCGAACCTCCGATGTGTTGACACTTCGACGCGTTTTCGGCGGGATTCCATTTCGGCAGCGCCGACGCGCATCGGTAACCGTTTCGGAATATCGGCAAAAACAGTAAATTTTGATCGAAAATTTTAGCAATAATCGTGTAAAAAACTGCCTAAGCCTTGAGATAACCCCAGTATTAACATCAAAATAACGCTCTTCGCGGGAATCGAAGCCGCGCGCGCGTCTCCTAGCACTACCGTTCTCGAGATATGGGCGTTCAAGTTTGAACCTTAATCGACGCTATGGCGTCCGCGGGTGACTTTAGACGCGTCTTCGACAGGATCGAACGTATAAAGCGCGATCCGATATCTTTAACCGTTCCGAGATATTTTGGTCAAAATTTCGGATTAAAATGGTCCTAGAGCCTTTGTGGGTAGTCCGTTGACGCGCATCGTGAGGCGATCGAATTGAAAAAAAGCCGATCCGATATCTTATAACCGTTTCCGAATATTTTGAGGTTAAAGTTTTTGAGGTTTATATCGACCGCTAGAGCGTTCTAGTGTAGCCTATCAGATGCGCATTGCGACGGGGATTCGATGCTCAAACCGGAACTCGATCTTTTTCCCGTTTCCGAGAATTCGCAAAAAGTGTGTGAAATCGTTAAATTTTCGTTTTTTTCACCCCTAATGTTACTTTGCGGGCAAACTATGCTTCCGATTTTGTTCTAGTGCAGTGCGATGTTCGCGTGGTCGATGCGAATATTTGAGCCAAGCAGAACCTCTACTACTGTCGTCTGTGTCTGTT
>RXPK01005029.1:0-81355 GCA_004143645.1 Protaetia brevitarsis | reverse complement strand
CGGATGACAGCATTGCATATATACAGGGTGTATCAAAAAAAAAAGTAATTTTACAATGGTGTTAACTACACGACATATAAGCACAACACCCACCGAAACCGGATTTCATCATTAAAGAATAAAAAAAGAAAAAGTAAATTGAGTCAAAAATTCTTTAGTCCGGGCCTGATGCAAGGAAACGTCATGTTAAGCACCCGCTAAACGTGGTATTATGTATAAATCACATTGCATGTCATTTAGTATTATTCTTAATGGTATGCCGTAAGTTCATTTAACGTCATTCCTGAATAAATAAAGGCTAATCGGAAAGTGTGCCCTTGTAAAAATAGCAAAACTGAGGCATTTTAAATTTCTTCTTTTTATAAAATAAACATTTTTTTGTTAAGAGCATTCTACGTAAGTCTACAAAGTATTATTTTTAATATCCTGATAGACGTTCGAGTTTCACCGGATATGGCGACTTCAGTAGTTAACAAAACGTAAAAATTTTTCTTTTGCTTTGTCGAATCGAGAGTTAGTTGTTAAAAACGTACCACATGAATCTGAGTTATTTCTTTTGGATTTATTAATCATATACGCAAAATGAATTGAATCGAATTACACAGAAATAAATGTAGATACAGAAATTTGCAAACACCTTTTTACTATGATGTCGCGCGATAATGAATCTATACATTCCCGCGCTTTTGCTGATGCATCAAGCTTCGATTTTCTTTATATGAAATCATGATGGTCCTGAAAAGGATGGTTTTTTCAAGACCGTAAGAATTTAAATAAAATGTTTGAAGTGGCTTGCACTCCAAGCGGCGATCCACACTAAACTAACAGCGGTAATGGCTGAATGATAGTGGTGTGTGGGGGTATACTCGGAACAACATTTAGGTTGGGCACAGGTACGGCTCTAGCCAACGGCATTATAAAATTTTTTTTTTCTCGTTACTGCTTACAGATAGACCCCCTGTCCATTAAGACTTTTTGATTGTATATGATTACAGCTGCTACATATTATTATATTTACCTCTATATCTGATACACCCTGTATATACAGGTGGGTTTAAGACAGCTCATGTGTGAACGCAAATATACTATATGCTATTATCATCTTATTAAATACTGTATTTACTTATTTACTGCTACCCTTGTTTATATAATTTATATTATATAAACAAGGCTGCTACTTACTAATACTACTACATTTAATATACTGTGTGGTTGTAAGCGAGCGCAGCATAGCAAGTCCGAACGCTAGGCACAAACAATGTGAGAAATACGGGTAATCGATGCGGTCGCTTTAAACCAGACCGTATACAGTGTGTCACCACGAGCTTCCATTAAAAGTTTATGGAGAAGTAAAACAATGCGTGATTCAAAATTTTTCCCCTTCAAGGGATTTTTGTTCCGATGACTATCGAACTCTCTTTGATTCATCTATTCCGGTCGTGTAGGGTTGCGGGAGACCTCAACGTCAAGCATACTAGTTGGGGTTGTAGGCCCTCCAATAAGTTTGGCGGGTATCTCCTCAAGTTGATTGAGAGCGACAACTTAGTAATTCACCCACCTAATGGTCCCACCTAGTTTCGGGGTGGAGCACGACCGGACATGCTTGATTTTGCCTTGAGCCGGGCTTTGCCATGCCCATTCCATGTCGAGAGCATATCTGATCTGTCGTCGGATCATAACCTCATTCTCTTTGTTGTGGGGGCGGAGCTAGTAGCTGACAAGTCGTCCCTCAGGAGGGCTGTCAATTGGGCTAAATTTGCTGCCGAAGTCGCCGACACTGATAACATCTCTTTTGCTTCCCTGCACTCCATCTCGGAGTGGGCGCGGCTGCGAGAACTCTCTCGAGCGTCATTACATTCGCTATCGATGAAGCGTCTACTTTTCGCGCCCCGATGGGGGAGCGTTGGCTACCCTTGGATATCAAAAACTTGATATGAGAAAAACGCGCTGCAGTCAAGCGCGCACGAACGATCTTGTATTCCGCTCACAGGGCCCTGACCAACTTACTCATTAAAAAAGTAAGAACCGAGATTGCAAGATTTAGAAACGAACAGAGGCGTCCCGTCTTGCTTCGATGTCGGCCGGTGATAAAACCCTTTGGAGGGTAACCAAGTCTTTAAAACGCGGCGCTGGTGCCCCTCAACTTCACGGATCTCGTGGGCTGGTGGCGGAGGCGCACGCTGACGTAGTATCTACTCTAGCCACTGTAACATCAGCTAGGGGAAGGTCATCTTTATCTCTGGCGAGTGTGAGCGAAGTCGCGGCGATCATAAAAAAATCTTACTGTTGGTAAGGCTCCGGGGTCTGGCGGTATTCCAAATCGTGCCTTTAAACAGCTATCCCCTCCCGCCGTTTTGGCGCTCACCAAGGTCATTAATGCCATTCTTTCTCTGTCTTATTTCCCGACGATCTGGAAACACGCCGCCGTCATCGCCATCCCGAAACCCAGGATGGTCCTTCCCGCAGAACTATCGCCCAATAAGTCTACTCTCCTCTCTGTCAAAGTTCGCTAAGACCATCATTCTCTCACACCTGCGTGATGAAATGAGCGAAATAAATCTTCTCCCTGACGAGCAGTTCGACTTCAGGGCGGGGTTATGCACCGATTACCAACTACTCTGGTTAACTGAAGCCGTCAGGGACAGTTTCGAGAGCAGCGAGACCACAGTGCAGTCTTCTTAGACTTTGAAAGGGTTTTACACTCGGTGTGGCAAGACGGCGTGCTGTGTAAAATGACAAATATTGGCATATGTCTCAGCATGGTCGAACTTATCAAATCGTATTTAGCTGGGCGCACTTTTTCTGTGAGGGTCGGGAGGACGCACTTCGGTTCGCCCGATCGGAGCTGGGGTATCGCAGGGCTCCCTGTTAGGCCCCTAGCTATTCATTATACAGGGTGTCCGACGGTGCGAGAACGGAAGATTGCTCATAACCTAAGAGTATTTTTAAAAAAATATTCATGGATTATCATAGATCGTACTGACTGCATGTTCTAAAATATTTTGAATTATACAGAGTGTTCCGTTTTTCAGCTACATAGAATCAAAGTTGTATTTTTTTAAATGGAACACCCTGTATTTTGTTGAATATTTGAATAGACCACCCAAAAAGAAACAAAATATTATAAGGTACTAAATGGTTTTGATCGTCATTTGTTTAGCTATTTACTGTTTTATTAGAAAATGACCCAAATTTAACCACGCACCACTTCGCCATTTTGAAAAATTAAATTTTTAAATGCTGATTAAAATTTACTCTATTATTTGAGTTTTCAATCGCCCTAGAGGTTTCACGATATTTTGATTCATTTATACAGGATGTTACATAACGCAGAATGTAATTTTTCTCGAAAATGTTAAATGGAACACCCTACGTATATTTTTACACCATTCGAATCGCCTTTTCATTAGCTTTTATTTGATATCGTACTTGTTGAGGTTTGGTGCAACGTTTATTGTGTTTGTTTTTTGTTTAAGAAAAAAATGTCAGTAAAATGTATGCATAGAGTTGGTACATAAAATGTAATAAAAAGTTAAAAAGCGACATCCCTAAACATCCGGCAGTAGGCCTTGCCATATACGCCGATGACACGGCTGTCTAGGCCACCGGCAGAAACGAAAGCATGTTAATCCGCCGAGCACAAGCTGCACTCAATCATATTGTCGCATGGGCTGAAGTTTGGAAGTTGAAGGTCAATCTCAGTAAAACAGTTGCCGTCCGCTTTACGCGGCGAGAACGGTCCCAGCGGACAGGATCGAGGTTGACGGCGTTGTTGTTCCGTTGGTGGACCGTGTGAGATACCTGGGACTCGTCCTCACTCAATCGTGGCTGACTTATCACCAACATGACTTCAAAGTGGTTAAGGGTCGGTTTCAGGCTGCGAAGATCAAGTTAATGCCATTATTAGTAAGGCGGAATGTACTTGACATCAAGTCCAAGCTGCTTCTATACACCACATGTCTAAGGCCGATCCTGACATGTGGGGCGCTCGCCCTCTGTACCATGGCCAAGTCGCATCCCACTACCATGGAGGTGCTGCAGAACTGTATGTTACGTCTTATTGCGGGGGCCCCATGGATGGTGAGGAATCAACAACTACGCGGCGATTTGAGAATTCCATCGTTGAAGGATCACCTTCTTGAGCTTGTTGCCCGGTTATGACTGACGGCAAGCGAATCGTCCAACCCCCTCCTTGCCTAAGTCATTGAGGCCCCAGGATAAACCTCCACCTAAAGTCCTTGTCCGCATAATTCGGGACTATATCGATCTGTCCGTCGAGCGAACTGCCGGGACTAAAAGAATAGTCAAAAAAGGCACGTCTAGGCCTGTGCCCTAAATAATTATAGATTTTATAACCTAACACTAGTTTACCCGGCAGGATATAGTAAATGTCGTTAATTATACGACTAACGATCTTTTCCGGATATTTCTGGCGTTACTGTATAATTTTTAGCTTTCTTTTTATTGTCAATTTAAGCCTTTCATTGGCACTTTTGTTTTCATTCTTTCTTTGTGTGATTATTAACAATTAAATTTAAATTCATAATTCTCAGTATAGTAATTATAGTTCGTACCTTGCCCGATCGAGTAGATAGTTTATATACAGACGAGGGAAACGTCACTCTCCGCAATCATTTTAAATTTTAAATCACATTCAAAGTTAATATTTTATTAACAATTTGTTAGTTCTTTTTTTTAAGTTAACTTAATTAGGATTTCTTTGTGTTTTTTTTGTTATTATTTCGTACTTATCCAAAACTATTCGCTAATTTTTTTTTTTTTTAATTTAAATCCTCCTTTTACTAATTTATCAACATACAGGGTGAGTCTCAATATATGCGACAAACTTTAAGCGCTGATTCCTGGGGTAATTTTGATCATAAAAGTTCATAAGAACATATGTCCAAAATCGCTTAGTACAACAATGTTTAATAGTAAGTTAACGTAATTAATTTTTTATTAATAAATCAACAAAATATTAGTAAACAAAATTAACTTATACTAACTGTTGAAAATGACCGCCCAACTGCAATACAAGCTTCTATCCTCCGTCGTATTGACTGGCGAGCCGTTCTAAAATACAGGGGTATTTCGAATTGTTTGAAAAGCTGCGATAATACGATTTCTCAGTTCATCGACATTTTCAATGGGAGTCGTAAAACTAATGATTTAAGGTGACCCCAGAGAAAAAAAGTCAAAGAATTTAAATCTGGAGACCGAGCGGGCACGGTTGTGGGATCTCCGTCCTATCCACCGATCTGGATAACGTATTGTAAACTCGCGAGCAAACTAAACTAAAATGCCTGTAGCACCATCATGCATAAAATACATTTGTAATCTTAATGTAACGGATCTTCTTCCACAGTAGGGGTACTCCTCTCAAGAAAATTGCGGTTATACCTCGCCATTTAACCGCATCGGTAAAAAATTGAGCCTATCAAGTGATCTCCAACAATTCCGGCCCATACATTGACAGAGAATTGATGTTGCATGACGGGCATTCACTAGTTTGTGCGGATTTTCTTCGGCCCATATGTGATTATTATGAAAATTAATAATCGCGTTTCTAGAGAAAGTAGCCTCGTCGGTGAAGAATATTTGAGCCAAATAGTCAGGATTTTGTGTTGCATCATTGACAAAAAGCCACCTTTGCGGAAATCTGCCGGCAAAAGTGCCTGCACCGGTTCAATGTATATGGATACAACAGTTGATTTTTCAACATTCTCCAAACTGTGGCCTGACTAATGTTTAAAGAAACGCAATTCTTCTGGTGATTGTAGTAGGATGTTCCTCAATTTCATTTAGTACCATTCTTTAATTGTGGAGTTCTCACTGTAATGGGTGCACGTTATCAGTCGTCCGTTTTTTTAAATTTCCCGTTTCACAAGACGTGGGTGAAGACGGGCAAAATATTGAATAATCGCGGGAATGATACGGTTCGGGTATGTTTCTTAAAAACGTCTAGCAGCACGCGAATTTCCATTGGCAAGACCGTAACGAAATGCATATGAAACGTTCAGCATTCGTGTAATTCATTTTAGAAAACAGAACTGGCAATAAACTGAATGAATACTCTGACAACTATTCAAAATATTGAAATGACAAACAATTCCCTCTCAACACAATAGTTTTTGAAAACAACTGTGATATTATATCGTGTTAGTCATTAGTTCACATATTTATTATTAAACTTCATACTTTAAAAACCAACTTGTTTTGAACATATCTCATATGAACTTTATGCATCAAAAACCTCTTATTCTGGATAAACTAAAGAACTAGGCGACTTCAACGGATAGGTTAAACCTCCACCTTAAAAGGAGAATCCAGTGGTCCGCAAACTAATATCTACGAGCTTGACGCTTTACCCGGCCTGCTACGACTTTAAGAACGGGTTTTTGACGTCGGTCGTATGAGGGGAAATAAAATCGAATAAGAAACTTTATTTATTTATTCTCCTTCCCTGGTACATTGCAAGATCATTCTTCTCTTTTTAATTTGTTTGTTATTAAAATTTCATGATTCTCATGCTTGAAACCTGTTACATCGCCCTGAGAAGGACCAAAATGCAACAATGGCGCCCAACGAAATTTTTCACACTTTGTAAATACTTTTTAATGAAAATTTTAGCTTTTTAATTTTTATACTTGCACATTTTATTTGTTCCTTTTTTGCGATGGGGAGTGACACGCTGCACGTTTTGTTTTTCTTTACTATATTTTTGTTTATTGTTAATATAAGTAATGTCATATTTTGGTATACAGTTGCTCACAAAAGTATTCGGCCACAATGCAATTTACCGAAAAGAACAAAATATTTCTAAATTATAAGGTAATAAGAAACAACTAACGTGCATAGTACATTCATTGTTAATACTATTGAAGTCTAACAAAGTTTTAAATTGAAAATAATAAAAACTCCAGTAACAAAAGAACATAACATAAAAATACGCGTTGTAGTAAGCACCCAGAAGTATCCGGCCAGTAGGGGATTACCGCAATAAAACCCCGGGGGAATCACCTGACTCGGCATGGAGACCCACCACTTCATTAGTCACTCAATGTACGTTACTGGTGAAGGTTCCGTTATCGTTTATTAGCTATTATGAGAATATCATGCCGAAAAATCTGGAAAGATGTCCGGCAGAGAGACAGCTAATTGTTTCTTTAAGTGAACAAGGATATTCACAAAGAAAAATTGCCAGAGATACAGGAATTCACGCAGTACCGTACAAGATATCATACATAAATTTGCTGTTCACAATACTTTAAATAATAGGCCGCACACTGAACATCCAAACATATTAACGTGGAAATGGAAATGGAAACTGTTCGTCGAGTGATTCGAAGCAGTGAGTATAATGGGTGTGTAGCTAGGAAAAAGCCCTGGGTTAGTGAAATTAATAAAAAGAAAAGGTTGGAGTTTGCTACCACTTACCTGAATAAGCATGAGCATTTTTGAAATAAAGTCTGAGGAATTTTGGAGTAAAGTCATTTGGACCAACGAGGCAAAATCTGAATTGTTTGGCACCTCTAGACGAAAATTTGTGTGGCGAGAACCAGGTACAGCGTTTAATCGCGAAAATCTACAACCAACTATGAAATAGGGAGGTGGGTCTCAATTATGCTGTGGGGTTCCATGGCGGCGACTGGTGTTAGAAAATTAAAGTTTATTGAAGGCAAAATGGATCACCTTCATTACATTAATATATTGAAAAGAAATTTGAAAGCCAGTGCAGAAAAATTAGGGCTTGAAGATAACTTCATCTTTCAACAGGACAATGATCCGAAGCACTGCGCTCAAAAAACTAAAGAATGGCTTCTATACAATGCCAGAAATCAACTAAAAACCCATCCTCAGTCGCCTGACGTTAACCCAATAAAACATTTGTGGGCAATATTAAAAACTAGTCTCAGCAAAAAACAAATTTCTAACACAGAAATCCTAAAAAAACACCTTTTGGAAAAATGGGAAGCTATAAGTCCCAATGTAACAGCTAAATCAGTAAAATCAATGCCCAATAGGCTAAGAGTCATTATAAAGCCCGGTGGTTATCCCACTAAATATTAACTTTCCATTTGGAACTTCTTATGTTGCTATGTTGATATTTGGCCGGATACTTTTGTGTGGTTATGTTATATTTTTTGTTACTGGAATTTTTATTATTTTCAATTTAAAAACTTTGTTACACTTAAGTAGCATTAATAAGCGAATGTTAGTTGTTTCTTATTACTTTATCATTTAGAAATATTCTCTATATTTCAATAAGCTGCACTGTGGCTGGATACTTTCGAGAGCAACTGTATTTGAATTTATAGTTTTTGTTGTACCATGGCTTTACAATTTGATATACACCACCTCCGTAAAGACGAACTTATTTATGAGGTAAAATTCCGTGGGTTATCCCCGATCGAATCTCAAACGGTAGATGAGCTCCGAAAATGTTTACGTCCCCTTATTCGCTTAGAGAAGCAAAATAGCTCTTTTCTTACTCCAAATTTAAAGTAACCATCGTAGACGAATTAGAAATAATTCAAGGTAAATTTTCTGAGTTGGAAACTTTAGTGTCACATAATGCGGCAAACCCCAGTAAATTTCCCCATGCTGTTCGCAGCCGTCTTCATCACTACTTGAATAGAGTAAACAGAGTTCCTGTTATCACCTTACAAAACCGATCAATCGAAACAACGTTCTTTGTTATTGGGAAATCTTCTTGGTTTATTCGTTAGATCTAGATTCGTTAGATTCTGTAAATATGTCAACTGAAGAAACAAACGTAACTTCACATAAACCTTATGTTTCTGCATCTGTTCCCCAAAAATCTGGTTAGCCTGTGTACAAATGGGATGTGAAATTTAGTGGAGAACCCAAAGGTCTTTCATTGCACAACTTTTTCGAACGTGTTGACGAGTTGAAAACTGCTCGTGGCATTTCCGATACTGTACTTTTTGAATCTGCAATCGATTTATTTCAAGGAAAAGCTCTAATGTGGTTTAGATCGAACAAACATCGTCTTTCTGATTGGGAAAGCTTCTCTTTACTTCTCCGGCGATATTTCGAACCGCCTGAAGACAGGACTCGTTTATATCAAGATATTTTAGCCCATACACAGGATCAGACCGAATCTTTTGTTGACTACTTTTCATGTATGTATTCTATGTTTCGCCGTTATGGAGGAATGCCGGAAGACGATCAATTAAACATTATTATCGGAAATTTAGCCCCATTTTACACCATGAATTTGCCTTCAGTTTCTAGTCTTGTCGAATTAGAAGACGAATGTCTTAAATTGGAGAGAAAGAAATTCAAAGTAGACCTCTACAAACCACCGAGTCGTAAACAAAACGCCTTTGTTGAGCCTGATTGCTTTAGTAGCTACATCTGACACATCTACCCGTGCTAATAGTCGAGAGATACTAAAAAAACACAAACACCGAACTAAACTAAAACTCCTTGCGCAGTTCACTCTGCTTTTGAAGAACAGTAGTCTACGCCCAACCAATTGACCTCTCGTATGGTCATCTTGATCATGTCTTCACCACAGCGAACTAGGCGGACACGATTCCGGTGCCTCTTTCATGCTGGTCTTTCAACGTAAATGGCCGAGTGGTAGGGACGGACCACGCGATTTCCACCTCCGTCGGAGTGAACTTCAAATCTTTGACGTGGACTCTTCCAACGTTTCTCCCGGAAAGATACAATCGTCTGCGAAATTACCTTGGATACCTTACATGGACCCTCAAATTTCGGCGGTAGCTTCGCGGAGAAACCTCTGGCGGCGTCGGATAGAACATGCTTTCTGTGGTAAACGATGTCTCCAACATGGGGTTGGTACGGCTGCCGTCGTAAATTATACCGTTTACTCTCCCTCTGGAAGGCCTCCGCTAACTTGGTCTGGACATTGATTGTGAAATCAGCCAGTTTTTTCACTTCCGTCGCCACCTCCTCACTTGTGGGTTGCCGTGGTTCATCACCCTCGTCAACTGCTGCCCTGCGAAGCGTTCCTGGTGGAAGAATTTCCCTACCGAAGTTGTATTAATAGCAAACGTAAACTGCGGTAAGTAAACGTCCCCATTCTCTTTGATCTTCGTTGACGTATTGAGCTAACATTGGCCCTAATACGGATGCGGATCCCTAAATCGGTAGCAACGGTCTGGAATAACTTATTGGCGAATTGCGGTCCATTGTCGGCTATCAAAACTCTTGGTGTGCCAAAACGATAAACTACCCTTTCTCTCAATGATTGGGCTACCGTTTGTGCCGTGGCTTTTCTCAACGGTTGACATTCCACCCACTTGGTGAATTTGTCCTGGAACACTAACAAATAAGTGTTCCCTTTCTTGGAGCGCGGTAATGGCCCCATTAGATCCACGCTGACTTGATCCCATGGTGAATCTACTGGTGAATCTCATTTGGCCGAAGGGTTTGTACTGTAAGTATTTGTGCTGCTTACACGATTTGCACTTACTGACACACCTTCTAATGTCGCGAAACATTCCAGGCCCGTAATAGCGTGTAGAAGCACTCGCAATGCTCTTCTCTACACCCAAATGGCCTGCTTCCGGGACATCATGAACTTTTGGTAGAAAACACGGCCAGTTTCCTCTTTCGGAATACACAATTTCCATGTCTTGGAATCGTCTGCATCGGAAGTTCCTGGAAAATTTCGGTACAAATTACCATTACATACCGTAAATTCGGGATGTTCCTCTGGATATTCCTGGAGTGCTCGTAATTTTCGAAAGTACCATGAACATTCTGGCCTCTCAAAAAGTGCACAGGCTTCCTCATTAACGGTACCATCAAATGTAGGGATGGTACGACCTGCTCCTTATGCGGAGCAGATGCACCAGCTCCGACTCCGGCTCTGAACCTGGTACAAGAAATGAGGTTCACAGGCCTACAGGGTCCTCTTCTATTTTTTTTTTTTTTTTTTATTTTTAGATATTACATAGCCTTCCGATTCTATTTATATTTTCGAAGGAAGAAAAAAAAAACAATCTGAGACAATTGCAAAAAAAGTCATCTAAAAAAAAAGGTCGTCAGCTTTTCTCAACGATTCATTACGACAGGTTAAGGTTTAGAACGAGTGCGGGTGCGGAGCGAGTGCACTGGTGCAATAGCTCCAGCCTCGGTACTGTGGCTCCATCTATGCACTCGCACCCGGCCACAGACCTGCACCTGGCGAATTAGCAAACCTGTTCCTTTACGAAAAGCGAACTTGGTGCACCAACTCCGGTCAGCGAACCAGCTCCGAAAGAACAGGTCCGATCTGGAGCAGCCATCCCTAATCAAATGGCTCTCTTACCATATTACATGATGTATTTCCATACACTTTCAGATACATCTATGCTGGCGTTTAACCTCTGCAAGACATCAATACTAAGGGCCATTCTACACGAGCAGCTAAAACGCGACCGTTAGTCGGCTACAAAACGGCGAGTATAACAGAATCAAAGACTAATTGGGTCTTTCTATACGGGCGAGTTGCCGGTCGCGTGTGGACGCGTTCATTAGCCGGCGGCTGAACCGAACGCTGAAGGAAGCGTAAAAGTCGCGCGCGGCGGAACAGTGAATCATTCAAAAAACGTTCGGTAAATTTTTGTAAATTCGATAAATGAAAAAATCCATACCAGAAATTTTTATCTACGAAATATTGTGTTTATAGATATATATTAGATATGTATTTAAAGGTCTAAAGGGACATTGAAAATAAAAAAAAAAAAACAGATACACATTTTATGGGAGATTTTTTGTTTAATTTTAATTTAAACTTTTTTGAGATTATGCCTTAAGATTGTGTAAAATATGTATTATTCTAACTTCTGTCAGAGAATGAGTGAATCCGCCATGTTGGCAATGAATGAGGGAGTATGTGAAGTGTGTTGTGAGAGAATAGATAGTATCAGTGTTAAGAAGTATTGTAGTGACTAATAAAGAGTTTTTATACTTTAAAATAGAACTGTGTGTGTTTTCAATTAATAACTTTACACTTCTAACCCTATTTTCTTGGGGAATCCCCATTAATGTCACAGATGAAAAAAAAATTATCGGTAAATCGGTATTTTCATTTTCATTTACCGAATTACCGGTAAATGAAAAAATCGGTAAATTTACAATCACTAATCGATACCTAAACTCATGGAGTACGTCGTGCTAGGAAGTACTAAAAATGGGGCTGTTACCCTTACGGATTCAATGTTCAAGGGAATATCCATTTTGACGCACGGTTGGACTATGTTCCCATTTGCTAAATCGACTTTCGTCGCATGGATCTCCCGTTCTTAGACACCTTTTCCTGTAAGACGTGATGCAACTTCCTGCGACAATGGAAGCCCCAGTGTCAACAAGTGCTTTGACTTCTTCTCCCATCACTGTTGCAACTACCAGATGCGATTCTCTCGCCGATCGGATACTGAAGTAACTTCAACAAATCTTTGCGTTTCATGTACCCAATCTAGACGATTGTGCTTTTCAACTCGCCTGTTTTCACGTTTTACTTGATATTTACAATCTTTACTGCTTATATTTACCTTGCCACATAGTACACAAAATAATAAAGACTTGTTTCTACAACCAATATGGCTATGTCCTTCTTGTCCACATCGCCAACACCTTCGTTCCGGATGCGATAACGTTTGCGAAGTGACATTTGACCTTTCTTTTCTCTTCGGACGGGCTCAGGTGACGTCGTCTTAGCTATGGGCAACGCGGCATCATTTCTTGTAGCTTCAGGCGGTGACGGTTTCGGTGTGAACCTCTGGTCCATTTTGTTGAAACGAACTTGTTCACTGCGGATGTTTTCATACTCAGCGGTTTGCTTCAAAATTTCCTGTAGCGTGAGTACGCTTTCGCGACGAATATATAACTTATACTTCGGGATCCATTTTGTTATACACTAATTTCTTCCTTTCTGTTGTTCTCTTTCCCCTGCGCATCAACGTAAGAATGGCGGTTGCATAATCCTTAAACAATTCGCGAGGTCTCTGATGTCTGGCGCGTATCTCCTCGTCGATCATGAAGTCATATCGGGGCGGCAAGTACTGTAACTTAGGCTATGTACCGCGAATGATTTGAAGTAACCGCTACCGTGGTTTCGGTTAATATCTGGTAGTTACAGGTTCCTTGAAAATACGGTTATTCACGGAACAAAATAAACAACACAACATAACCATAACAGATTAGGTACCTGTAGATACCTGTAATAACGATACTTACCTCAACAAACCAACTTCTAATTCTGGTAACTGCGGTTGCAACCGTAACTTACCATTTTCAGTAACCGAGTTCCGTGAATTACAAATTTTCAGGAACAGGTGATTTACGGTACGCAAAAAACGGAGGTCACCGCAACCACGGTTGCTGCGGTCCGATTCACGGTACATACTATTAAACTCGTCAAGGAAATTATTATATGTTGCCCATACATCACGACCGTTCCTGTACCACAACAGGGCCTTGCCTCTGAAAAGTTCGGGTAAAGCGGTGAGCATTATCCTGTCGGATACTTCATAAGACAATTGCAACTCTTCAATTCTCTCTACGAAAGAAACAGCATCTCCTTCGCCATTGAATTGTACGCCCCACTTCCTTACCCGGTCACATATATGAGCGGACGTCGTTAGTACATTCTGTTCGGCGGGTGGTACGTTTGCTGGCATAACTACTTGCGCTATCAACTCACCTCGGCTTCTTAAATAAGCTACGAAACGTCTTCGCAGATCATCTAGAGTTCCTGTCGTTTTTAAACCTAAACCTCTCAGAATGGCTTCTAGGTACATACAGCTTTGGAATACGGTTGATGACGTTGAGCGGTGAAAACCTTAAACGATAGCGCTGATAGTAGCGTTCTTAAACAACTGGTCAGTCGTGCGCGTCGCGCTTTCAATATTTCTCGTTACGTATATATTTTGACCTGACAAATAATCAGTGGCGGCTCGTGAGTTATGAAGGAGGGTGCACAAAATAAGAACTTGCCTATTTTTTGTACATAAAATCCGTTCTCCTATTTTTCATGTTGGAAATGACGTCTATGACTTGCGTTCAGTGGATCTTCTGACATTGTGCTTCTCAGAAAAGTTTTAATGCGTTTGAGGGTGGAAAAACATCGTTCACATTCTGCTGTCGACATGGGGGTTGTCCAACAGTTTATATGTTTCCGTCAAAACTTTATTTTAAGTTGTGTGTTGTGAACACTAAAAGTAATAAAACACCACCTACACCTACGTCACACATGTCATCGCGTTCATAAATTACTGAAAGTTCACTTTTCAATTTTACGCTGTCCAACATAGGATAAGATTCCACAGTTTTTTATACACATAATTAACCGACGTAAAATATGACGATTTTTTTTCCACATCTTCGTTATACTTAATTTTATGTCGCAAATAAGCAGTGTCTAACAATTCACGTGTGTCCATTTTGCCTAGAACATTAAAATACATGCATTCATGTGAGAAACAGAATTTCCGTGCTTCTTGGACTTCGCTGCGATATGCTATAAATCATTTAACCCGTATTTATTGTCTTTTTGAGTAAAATGAATATGGCAGATACGATAATTTCCATAAATTATGTGCGGATCCACACTTCACAATTTCTCATTACCAGAAAGCTCAATCCATTTATTGAAGCATTCCATATCCTTTTCTGGAGTAAGAAACTGATGTCTAAAGGTGTCCGGTCAATGCAACCGATTACTGCACAGGGATGGCCCTTCATGTCTAAAGCAACAATCATACAGTAAATCACTTTTATCACAAAAATTTTGATTTTTAAACTTAGTTGCTGCAGAAAGAAGGCTTCGTAAAAAACTTTCACTGCCAAATGCACAGGTGTTCTACATGAAATAACTAAATACAACCTAATAATTAACCTACTAATAAACATCACAGCAACTCTACTAACACACTAATTAAAAATACAAACTACTACAACTTATCAAACGAATAATTATTTGTTCAAGAGAACACAAGTCGCAAAATTTTTGATTTGATAACGCTCGAATCGATAATATTCAATACGCTGTCAGAACCATGGTAAAAGGATAATATTTTAGGTATGCTCTTGCGCACATCGTAAATGACGTCACTTGGGCCCAGTGCAATCTCTCCAATAAAGTCGTGCAATTCATGATATTCAGCGATAGTGCAAGCAGTCAATAAAGTCGTGCATAAAAATTAGAAAGGAAATATGTGTAGTTTTTTTTGGGAAATAAGTAAAACAACTTTAAAATAGAAGTATTATAATTGAGTGATTACTTTTTTTAATATAAATCAATTAGTACGTAGTTAACAAAATAATTGTTGATTCCCTAATAGCCAAATTTAAATTTCCCGCCACTATTTTTAGTGACTTCAATTTAAATGCATTAAAATAACTATTAATATAGTACAAAATAGTAGGTAATTTTATGTTTCAACGTTGAAGTTACTAAAAATAGTTGCGGGAAATTTAAATTTGGCTATGTGGGTTACCACAACATGTCAAATGAAGAAATGCCTTTTATAAATAAATATGTACATTATAAATATATAAACCTCACAATCTGCTCAGAAAACCGACAGTTAACATAGCCATAATCATAAATCACAACAAATAAATGACAGACGTGACGTCACTTGGGCCAGCCACGCTATGCGCACCTTGTTACGAGCATACCTATTAAGGCGCGGGGCCACTGCACGCGAAGCGAAGCGAAGCTCAGCGAAACTAATTTCCTTGAAAATTAGCTCCCGTGTAATCTTACGCGGACGCGGCAACTAAAGCTAAGCGAAGCGAAGTTAGGCTAGCGAAGATGCGCGTATGATTACATGGGAGCCAATTTTCAAGGAAATTAGTTTCGCTGAGCTTAGCTTCGCTTCGCGTGCAGTGGCCCCGCGCCTTTATCCTTTTACCATGGTCAGAACCTAAATGACACAAAAACAACAATGGCGGTAACACGTGATTTATTCCAGCATTCGGCGCCGCCTGGTGGATTGTATCCCTCAACAAATCGTTGATATAAACAAATCGTATTTAGTGCAGCCCCCCTGAATCAGACCAGTTCATTCAAAAAGAACAAACCCACAGGTGCCCACAGATTACCTTATGCTTATTACACAGTATAGTATAATAATTTCAATTTTTGAGGATTTCCTTGATTTTATATGTGTACCAAATAAGTGAGGTAAACAGTATGCGCGAAAGAAAATGCAACAATAATATAAATTATATACATATGAGTTAAACTATATTATTAGCAGTTAATAGAGTGAAACAAAAGAAATTGCAGTTTACTGTCATGGATGTAGTCATGTTTACTACATCCACATAACCTCTTACTTTACAATTGTATTTATATTTTATTTAGATTATAACAGTGTTGCTTACTTCTTGCTATTTTAGTTTATTCTGTATACTATGGCATTTGAAAATTCATTCAAAACAGAAAAGATATGCCGTACTTGTCTGGCAGAGGATAATAATATGAAGTCGATATTTAGTTTTGATGGATGTAATGGAGAATCAGTTAAATTATGTGAAATGTTAATGTCTTGCACCAGCATTCAGGTAATGAAAGAAAATTATTTGTAATTTACTGCTAGGCATATACAGGTCATTGTAGGTTATGGAAAATGATGGACTACCGGATAAAGTTTGTTTACAATGCACCCATTATATAATACGATCATTTTCTTTTAAACAGTTATGTGAGAAGTCAGATAGCACCTTAAGACAAATTTTAAGTGAGGCAACACAAACTTATTTGGAGTTAAAACCATATTCAGAAAGTTTAGATGATTTAGGAATGTCTGAGCAGAAGGAATGTGATGCCCTAGAACCCAAAACAGAATTGGTTGATATTGAAATTTTAAGTATGTTGATATTTTTGTATTAGAATAGTTACTTATACAGGGGATGGCAAGGTTTCTAGTATTTTAATTGTGCGACAATGGCAACAGTCATAGCAAGGAACATCTCAACAAGAACAGACAAACAGCGTCAGCACCTTTGATTTTTGGTCTTAGGGAAAAAAAATTGGTGACCTTCAGTCCGCTTATTGATTGCTATTGGCTAGAACAAACTCAAAAAACGTTGCGATTGCACGTACCATTCAAAATTTGCTAGCTGTTAGATTGACATGTTTCTTTATCACAGCATGTTACTTGCTTAAGCAAGCTTGAGTGCGTGTTTATAGCAGTGTTGGACAAGATAGGAGAAGTGAATAAATTTCTACAGCGACTAGATACACTCGTGTTTATTCATGTCATGAGTGGGGAGCAGTGTTAACTAGTGATTTATTGAGAGCCGATAACACAAACTATGTCTAATCGCTGTAGAAATTTATTCACTCTCCCTAACTTGCCCACACTGGTTTATAGATTATAAAGACGTCGAAAACTGTCAAATGATTGTCAAGAACTCTTTTCACTAGAATCCAGACTTGGCATTCTATTTTGCTAGGACAAACTCAGAAAGGGTGGGGATTCCACACAGTTAAAATTTGCTAGCTGTCCATTTTTGCTTACATTCGACATTACCACCATTGATTTTGGAGGAGAATTTTTTTTTAACCTTCTATCTACTTATAAATTGCTATTGGCTAGAATGAGTTTTAAAAAGATGGCGATTGCGCGCGCACATAGATTTACTGCTTGTCAGGTTAACATGTCTCTTCCGCTACCGCTTGAATGTATGTTTATAGGTTATAAAAAGCTCGAAAACTGTCAAATGTCTAGAACTTTTTTGACAACAGCCGAGCTTAGCTTCCTATTGGCTCGAACGATACTCCGAAAAGGTGCCGACTGCGCGGGGTTAAAATTTGCTAGGGATCCGTTCTTGTTTACATGTTCGTTGGCCATATTCCGCGCGGAAGATGAGATAAATCATTCTCATGTTTTCCATGTGCATTTGTTTGTCACCAACACAGCGTATTCACATACAACCTTGAATATGAAATGTACTTCAATATTATTCACTACGTGGCAATGATGGTTAAAAAAAATGTAAAGAAACAATATATAACTTTTTTTGCAAATGTTTGCAAAACTGAAAATATAAAAAAAAGCTGTTAACTACATACTTTATGTTGTCAGCTTATTGTTTATAATTCCTTTATATGACAAATATTTTCAATATATACTTAACTGTATTTTCAGCCATGTTGCAAGTTACGGGGCAAATCTCAGCTGTTAGATGTCGAACTTTGCTAACCACGTTAACGAAAATTGCTAAGAAAAACTGATTTATTTTATTTGTTTTTAAAATATACCGAGTCAGGCAAATGTGTGCGAACACCTGATTTTTGGCTAAATTATGGATTCTATTAAAAAATAACTTTAAGAAAAGTTTTTGTAGTATTTTTATTCTAGTCTGTAACATAATTTGATTTCCAACATCATATGTTTCGAGATATGACGTCATCGGTACTTTTTTTTAATGAATCACCCTGTATCTTTTCACATTTTCGCATAGACACGCTTTCAAGAATTATAATGATACACGATTTGGTGGGTGTGCGGCTTGAGATATTAAAATAAAGCGTTGGCTATTAACATCTTTAGTTCCATTACGGTCAATCTTATCCACCATCTCCTGACAAAACTGCATTATTCTATGGTGATCATTATTTTCATTTAATTCTTTCAGTAAATATACTTTATATGGATGAAACTTATTTTCTAGACAATAAGAAAGGACCAGTAAAATAATACAAGGACAGTTTTGTAGTGACGTTTTTGGTTCTTCTTGAAGATTAATAAGGACATCCAAAGAATTATCTTCATTTGTAGCCATTTTATGTCGACCGGATTTTGGCCGATTTTTAACACTTCCAGTTTCATTAAACTTTTGAAACACCCTTGAGACTGCCGATTTTGTGAAACACTATCATCAGGGAATATTGCGTGCATTATGAAGAGCCTCTGTCTGTCTCCAAAACCAACCATCATTAACAAACTAATTCTTGTATGTTCTTTTAGTTCACCCACAATAAACAGCTGTTTTAGTATACTGAAACTATCTGCCAGTATTGACTATGACCAAATGACTGTCAGTAATACTGAGTAATGTAAATAATTTCATTTCTATTAAAAGTTTCCATGCCAACATAAAAATACGAATATTCTTTATAGGATATACTGATCTAATGTCTATTAGCTCAGATTTTGTATTTACCGCCAATAATAACTTAGGTTGGGAACCGCTCGAACTTTTAACTGTCAGTTGATGTACGATATACGCAGTGTTGCCAACTCGTGGGAAATTTCCCGATTCATGGGAAGTTTTAAAGTTGAAGGGAAAAAAGGAAATAGCCTGGTATTCGCGGGAATTTTTTTTTTGCATATCTATGTGCAATGATTGTTTAATCAAATTAATGATTCGTTAATCGGTTTGTATAATACAGAGGTAACCAAATTTAAATTTTAGCACAATTATTTTCAGTAACTATATGAATATAATACAAAATTGCAGGTAATTTCATGATTCATCGTTGAAGTTACTGAAAATTATTGTGAGAAATCTAAATTTGGTTGCCTGGGTAGTTTATGATGCATTTTAAAAGTAAAATATTTAATTAATAACAGAATTGTATATCGTACAAATACGCCGTTAGAATACAAACACCTGCTATTCTATATATCAGAAATTATCGACTAATAAATTATTTGTTTACGCTATTTATAGAATGGTGCGGCTATACTATTAGCTCACTACTTTATTTTGCTGGTATAGGATTGGATACCAACTGCGTCATCACGAAATGCGCAAGAGCATACCTTGTATATTTGTACCATGGTATTTACTATGTTTTGTGCATTCGTGGGAATTTTGTCAAAAAAAAAAGGGAAATTTGATAGTTCTCGTGGGAAATTCTAGACTTAAAGGTTGAGAACACTGGATATACGTTTGTATTACGTTTATATGATTATTGTACGATTGCATGTTTTAAGTGTTAATCATTAACGATTACTAAGTAATAACCTAACGTGTTTCCAAATGAACAACCAATAACAACCAAGTAGAACGGTACACTGACAAAAAGATTTTAATAGCCAAGGCTTTATTTTAATATCTCAAGCCGCACACCCACCAAACCGTATATCATTGTAAGTCTTGGAAAAGGGTCTATCCGAAAACGTGAAAAAATACAGGTGATCCATTTAAAAAAACTACCGGCGACGTCATATCTCGAAACATGTGATGGTTGTTGGAAATCAAAATATGTCACAGAGCAGAATAAAAATACTACAAAAACTTTTCTTAAGGTTATTTTTTAATAAAACCCATAATTTAGCCAGAAATTCCGCACATTTGCCTAACCCTCTATGTAGCCTTGCTGCGGTCTATTAGTAGATGTCTGATTATGTCTGAACTCCACTATTGATGTGTGAAGGTGGGCTTGGTTGTTTTTTGGATATACTTAATCTTAAAATTAAAATTATAATATCATCATGGGAGAGGTAATTACACAAAAAAAGAAAAAAAGAAGGATGACTGTATTCTTTACATGTAAGATTTTAACTCGCTACTATGTTCCGCTGACACATGGAGGGGGGGGGGGAGATAATTACCTGTGTGATGACTATTCATTAAGTTTTTCATTAATTATCTTTCTTAACCCTGCAACGCTACATACCTTCATACCATACCTTCAGGAGACGTAGCTTAGTCAGTGAAGATTTCAATAAGCATAGATTTTTATAGTAGCATTCCAAGGTTAAGGGGAGGTTTACATGTATTTGACTGGAAAAATCGATTTTTGGTTTTTTGCATTTTTTGAAAGCTCCAAATATAATAACATAATGGTTAAAGTGGTTTCGTAAATATTCGGCATTGTTTAAGCCGCTAACGGCTTATTAAAAAGAGCGGGTGTACCGAACACAAACGGAGCATATTAGATGCAATACTATATTCGACTCGGGGCTACTCGGGTCGAAATATCATACTTATTGTTTGTTAGTGTATGTATAGTTGTCTTTAATGATTATAAATGCCACTACGGTCGGGATCACAAATAAACGACAGAGTAGCTATTTATATTACAATAATATGAAGCAATTAGATCCGAAATAAATCGCACATTTGAAGAAACTGATCTAACAATATTTCTTTTACTTAAAACACACTTTCCCACGCTTTAGAAAATTACTTACCATAAAATGTATCAATTTATTGCAGATGCACTTACTTACACTAAATTTCTTAGAAAAGCCATTAAAGGTAACAAATAAATACAGTTTCGTGGAACTGTATTTCCTAGAATTACTAAAGGGTTTACCATTTATGGCGGCGCGGCGGCTGTATTTGTCGCATTGTATATTTCTGCGATTACTTTTTCTAGTTTAGTGTTTGGTGTGACGTTGGAAAAAAATATAGATAACCTTTAATTAAGATGCCCAATTTATTTAAAAAAGTGTTCGAATAAGTTCTCCAGTAACTCTATTTACTATGGTTTTGTCGATAATTTTCATATTGCGTCGAAAGCCGTTTTTGAATTAGTTCCAAAGAAAGCCGTGAAAGAAGAAGAAAGTATTAAAGCAGGAAATGAGCCACTACGTCTATACAGCATCTGGACACGGCTCATGAAAAAAACTAGGTGTTTTGTCGTTATTTGGTAGAGCTACTTTAATTGGAAAGTATAGGAAGAAAGTTACAGATATATGAGCACTTTGTTAAAACTGCGCCAATTGGAAACTAAAGCAACGTACGGCGGAATATGATGGCAAAGGTAACCGCACTACGGATCATCAGAGTAGCACAGGAAAAATGGAAGTCGATGCAATGTCTTAAAAGAAATTTTCGCACGATTTCGGATAGGCGACTGAGACAAGACAACTTTTTAAGCAATTTGTGATTTTTAGCCGTACGAAGATGTTACTGTTCAAGAAAAAAAAAGAGACTGCGTTGGAGATGTACAAAAAAGAATGAGTAGACTTTGAAGAAAGGGCGCTGGTAAACTGACTGACAAAGTTATTGATAATTTAAAAAATAGTGTACTATGGACTGGCCAATTAGACAACATCCAGATTGTGCATAAAATGAAGGCAGCTATTGGGCTACATTTCATTATAAATGTTCAACGACGCAGATCCACGACACATTTATTGTCCAAAAGGTGTAGACAGCCTGTGTAAGTGGCGCGTTGCAGAAGCCAAGGTTGAGCTTGCTTCAATTCATAGATGACCCTCTTTTGCAAAAAAAAAAATCAAGATGCTATTAGGCCGATTTATGAAGTTTTTTCTAGAGTGATTGCAAAGATGCATTGGAAAAAATTGTCAAAACTGAAACGATTCGTTTAGTTCATGTGTGTAGAAACTAGCTCCAAAAGATTTACACTGGCGACCCAATAAACAATTCAACTTGCTACCTACATTGCCCGCAAATTTTATTCAATGAAGGTTACTTTTCTGTATTACAAATAATGAATGCGGTGGGAATTGCAGTAGGACTTGATGCAAAAAATTCGTCATCAATTCTGATCGTCAGCGCCTACAACGAGCAGAGCAGAGTATGTCCAGCGCTGCAAAACTCGCTGTGCTGTCTAAAGGAAAGCAACAAATTTGGCAAAATGCAGAAGTATGAAGAAGAAGAAGATTAATGTATGGGCTGGAGTAGCTGACTAAGTGTATGTTGAACCTATTTGTAAAAATTTTTGCTGCGAAACTTTGAACGCGTTTTTCTCGAAACATGATTTTTCAAATCTGCGTAAGTTCTAGTTCTTCAAGTGTTCAATATATCAACTTAATTCTTTTGTTTTCTTAATGTAAACAGTTTTTATTGGAGGTTATACCTATAATATACTAAAAATTGCAATATTCCACACAAAAAAGAAATAGAAAATAATCAAATTCAAAGTCCAGGTACCTGCCACATTGTTTGCTTTCGACTTATTTGGTTAAATTTAGGTATAACCTCCAACAAATTTAATATATTTCTAACTCTTCTTTTTATTTTCAATTTCAGATCACTTTTGTGTATGCTAGAGTTTACGCAGTTTGACCGTGTTTTCTGTCACATTGCTACCTAGATACAAATAGCGAACGTATAGTGGTCTTGTCATAAAAGAAAATATATTTTTTAATGTCAAGTTTTAATATATTTATTAAGAAAAAGCCGTATTTCGTATATCTTTTCCTTTGTCTGAAAAAAAAGCTCAAAGTTTTTGGACTTTTCCGATATATATATGTAAACCTCCCCTTAAGTACTGCTGTCAGAAAAAAGCATTTATGCTTATCTTTCAGGACAGGAAGGGTGGTCACACTATTGCATTGCTTAAGTAGTTACTGTCCGGTTATCTGGTTAGTGTTTTCGTTATTGGACCAGTTATTAGTTGTCAGCAATTGTCAATATTTGATAATTGCTGACACCGTGATAACAGAAGATCTTAGGAAAAATGTATACCCTTGGCGTTGGCAATATTGCAACGACCAAATGTCAATTTAAATTTGAATAATTGGATTGATATCCCTTATGCTTATCACTAGTTCCATTTTGTGACACTGTTTGTGGTCACATTTTTTATAAAATTTTATAGTCTATGCTTAGACACCGTACTCGTATTGCCATATATATCGCCTTCTCTATCCTCTTCTATCTAACGAAAATATAGTATGAAGTTATTCTTTTTTGCACAATTGTAAAATTGATATAGATGCGCTGTAGAAAGTACTGCTTATTACAGAAACCTGCACGAAACTTGTTAAGAACAAAATATGAGAAGAGATGGCGCTTATAATATTAAATGAAAGGTTCCTTTTTAATGTGTACAGTGCAAGCGTGCAAGTTATCCCTGCGCGTTGAGAATTAACTGGAATATTTCCTAGCGATTTGTTGTATACATTCTTTACTACCGTGTTTGTTTTATATTAGACTTTTATAGCTAGGGTACATACTCCTATATATAACTGTAAGTATTTCACAAAATCGTTTTCATAAAAAAAACAATAAATTTCTTGCAGAGATAGGGCACAATTTCTTGTTCCTTACATTGCTAGTGTATCTTTCATGTTTTGCATTATGTAAAATAAACGGCAATAATGACATACAATTTAAGCTAAATACTTAACAGTTAACAGTTTTTTTTTTTTTTTTAAAGACGGGAGTCTTTATTTGAAAAAAATCTGACTTTACTCATGCGCCATGTACCTTAATTTTACCATCAGAAGCAGTACTGTAATATTCATTAAGAGGGGGCTTTAAATAGTGTTTGTAAGAATACCGCTGGGGGTACTGCAATCGCTTGTAATTAATTTTTAGTCGTTCTTATGCAGGGTAATGGTAAAAGATATCGCTTTTAATTTTTAATCTGTGTAATAGCTGTCAGTGTTATACACTGCAACGGAATACGCAACACAAATACAGAGCTCCCTAGAAGGAAAAGAATGTTTTAAATAATATTTAATTTTTGCGCTGTTGCCACATTATTCTCTATCAGAGCTTCATATACGATGCAACCCTTTATGCATACTGTCCAGTCGACCTTTGCTTATACACTCCTTTCAATTATTGAACAACAAAGGAAACTAATCTGGCTGTCTTGACAATTCCGACCATAATCTATGTTAGGTTATAGCTGAACACGCCAGTTACAGATTCCTATTCATCTCCAAAAATAATCTTAACATTCCGTCATTATTACTGGTAATTAAAATACGTGATTCAGCAGGACGAATCCTTACATTACTACTTAGGTTTCGAATTGTTTAAAATCTACAAAAGGGTTTTTTTTTCACATTTACATCTCGGTTTATACGCCTTATGAAGTAAAATCAAACGCCCAAACCCTGTTACCTAGAACAACATGTCTACAATCGTTCATATAGATTTAGATATATTCCAATAAGTTAAAGTTACAAATGAGATATGTTGTTTATAAATTTGAGCGACAGCGCGTCTACTGTAAATTTGTCAGCTATCAGTTGTTATTATCATCTACCAAAGTGACGGATCTAATTTAAGCTTAAAATTTCGAAGATTTTATATAAAATAAAATTAAGAGTGAATATGAATTAAAGAAGAATCAGGTTTAGAAAGAAGAATGACTAAATTGAGAGTATCATATGAACGAAATGATCGTTTCGGCCAAAAAAATATAAAAATTCTGCACTCAAGGCTAAAGGAAGAACACTGTTAGGTGATTTAGTCTTTTTGGTTTATATACATCATACAATATATGTATTTGTATCTAGTTATGAGTCAATAAAGTGAATTATTATTATTATTGTTATTAAATGCGCCCATGGAACGACTTTCGATAGCTCCCAGCATTCGCCAAGGACATTGATTATATATAATATCATTATATAACATCAAATGGCCACCGAGTAAGGGAAAACCATGGAAAAAGTTACCTGGGAGGAGTCCTTCCTGCGTTTTGACAGAGGCAGCCTCCACGTTCTCTCAGTTCCGACAGCCGTGCTGTCTTCAGGTAGCTGCTCTCTTCTACACATCATGAAAGTTGAAGCAGGATAGAAGTAACGATGTAAAAACAAATAAAACAACAGCAGTACCAATTCTAATACTTAACAATGACAATCCTAATTATTCTAATAAATAGTAATTAAGTTAAAGATTTATATCTTAAATACTTATTTATATACACCAAGCATGTCAAAATCATAAATTAACACTAATTCAGACCACCAAAGACTATAAAATTTTCATTCATAAATACCTCCTACCCTACTAACTATCTAAATATCATACCGTAACCTATCTAGTTCCTTAGCGCAGCATTACTAAAAAATGTCTACCATTCGACCGACTCAGTATCTCTAATATCTATTTGGCGTCGCGGCCAATTTAGCCCCTTAGCTAATGCCCTAACTTCCGCACGCGACCGCCACTCATCAGTGAGTGGACATTCAAATAAAACATGCCGCGCTATATCTGCGCCACCGCATTCACAATGCGAATCATTAACCCTCCCAATTCTACTTAATATGATTTAAAATTACCGTGACCGTGTTATTAATTCGATCGTCTGATACGACAAATAAACCCTTATTTCCCAAAAACGTGTGACACTACTTATAAATTTCCTAGTCCACCTGCCATTTAAAGAAATATCCCACCTACGCTGCCAATCATTATCAAGTTTATCCCTAAACGCTTTTTTAACTACGCTAGCCGAAATTAACCCATACCTAATTATCGCATTATCCCCTCTAGACACCGCTACATTAGCTAATTGATCCGCCCTTTCATTACCGACTGGACATGAGCCCTAGTCCAAAAAAGTTTTACCCCTCCCTCACGCAACATATTCTAAGTAGATAATAACAAATCAGTCGGCTTATAATACGGGTAAGCTATCTGTTATAATTCGCGCGCCCGTTATAAATTTCCACTCGCGCCTAAGATAACGTACTGCCTGATTTATGACAACTAATTCTGCCTGAAAAATATTACAATGATTCTTTAATTTGAACTTTTGATTATGTATTTCAATACCCCTATTATAAACAACAAAAGCCGCTCCTGTACTACCCTCACCCTTCCACACATTCGTAAAAATTTCTAAACCTCTTCAAAAGTGCCTATCAATTTATTATAAGTAATACTTTTTAATTCCGTGGGATGAATTTGCCCCCGTACATCTACTCGTTTTTCTAAATCGCCCGGTTCTAATGTGATACCTGTGGGCGTAATTAAACCCTCAAACCCTATTTTATTTGCGTTCCTACGAAATTTAAGTTCCCTCAAACGTAAATTTAACTATTGGTAATACACCCGAAATAACGCACGCCACTTCTGCCGAAATAGATAAACACGCGTTCGTGGCCCTAACTGTTAAGAATCTTTGCGCCCCGATTAATTTTTTTTATTTCTTTTATTTTACACGCGTTTGGTTCTATAGCGCCTCTGTAAATAGTACCCACCGCGTTATCGTTTAAACCCTACTTGACCCTAGCCGATGCTCCAATTTTATTACTCATTTTCCTACCTTTCCTTCCTTCCTTTATATAAAATAACGCCGGGATATTTGACAAATTCTGTGCAATAAATTCTACCTTCCCCTAATTTAACAACTAAATATACAGGCCCTCGCTACGGGGTGGGAGTAGGTATCGTGTCAGGGTATCACACAGGATACTGACGTGTAGAGGTATAGATATGCCTATCTGTTATTGCAGTCGGTGTTCTCGGGATACCTCGCACTCGATGTCCTGGGCCAGAATGTCTTGACGGCAATAGTGTGATACAAGAATTGTGCTACAAACATGTAAAGGTTGAAATTCCCAGCAATGATAAGAAATCTCATTTTAAATAATACATAAATTAATGCGAAATAGAAAATTTAGTTTAAAAAAATACTGCTGGAATGACTGTTGCATTACCCGTACATTTCAACTTGTTAATATAATGCTAATATATGTTCTCAATATCTTAGTCATCCACATAAAAACTTGTTTAACCGGTTTCGTAGTTATAATAAAGAAATTAGCAATAGCGACACTTAACTTTATTTATTTACAAGTTTGCGGAACGAAAAGGCTGTTGGTGTAATTATTTTAATTGTGTTTCTTTTTTTAAATGAATTGCTGTTGTATATTATCAAACTCTTTTTATAGGTATTGATACACAGATCAACGGCCACAATATAGAGAAGGGAGCAATATCAAATAGTCTACAGAAAGAAGTTAAAAAAAAGAAAGTTAGGGATGACACTGAGCAAACAATATATCCTTGTGAAGAATGTACACAATGTTTTACAACATCCACTGACTTAAAAGTGAGTATTCAGGAGTATTTTTCCATTCATAATATTTTTATAAGTATATTCAATATGACAATATGTCTGCACAAGTCTCAGCCCTTGTACGTACCTGAGATATTATACGTCTGAGGTATTATAGTGGAAAAACCCACTTTCGTCGTTATCACATCTCAAGTTTTACCCCCAACCGCTCATTAAAAAATGAAGGATTTATATGTGCGCGTGTAGGGACCACACGCCAAACTCTTACCCAGTAAGCAACCGCGGCATTGGCGGTAATGCAGTCGTTGATCTAGCTTGGACAATTTATGGATTGTCAATCCTGCTAGATGACTGGTGTAAAACACACGACTGTATACGAGGGCACTCCAAAAACTAGTACCCGTTTATATATAATTAAAAAAAATTAAGGAAAATAAACAATAATTTTATTTAAATCAAAGTAATACATTTACTCATTTTTCAATGTAATCGCCGCCGTTCTTGAGACATTTGTTGTATCTAGAAACCAGTTTATTGATGCCTTAGGCGTGAATCTTTACCGCTAAAGTAGCCAACTAATGCTGTACATCTATTTTTAAGTCATCATCACTTTGGAAACGTTTTCCTGACAAGAAATCCTTGAGTTTACTGAACAAATGATAGTCACTTGGAGCTAAGTCGGGGGTATATGCAGGGTATTTAGAAATCTTCCATTAGAACTTCCGAAGAAGGTCAGTGGACTTTCGAGCCGTGTGGTTACGAACATTGTCATGCGAAAAAATAATGCCACTGGTCAGCACTCCCCGCTTCTTGTTTCAATGGCCCTACGCAATTTCTTGAGTGTTTAATAGTATCTGTCTGCATTGATTGTCGTCTTGGGGTAGGAAATCAACCAGCAACAGACCCAGAACACTATGGCCATAATCTTTTTCGCGAAAAACGATTGTTTAAACTCGCGTGGCCTTGTTGGAGATCGTGGATGATACCACTGCGTGGACTTGCGTCTTGCTTCAGGTGTGAAATGGCACAGCCAGCTTTCATCCCCAGTAACAATTTGGTGAAGGAATGCATCGCGCTGTTACTTGTAATGAGTTAAAAACGTCAACCCCGGGCCTATGCGGTAGCTCTTGTGTTTGTTGGTAAGCATTTTGGGCACCTATCTTGTGCAATTTTTTATGTAATTCAGATTGTTGTCACGATTTTATAGAACAATGATTGTGAAATTTCAGGAAATTGCTCACTCATTTGTTTCAGTTCTGTGCATCGATTTGCACAGATGAAGTGATAAGGGGCAGGCGACCTGACCGCACTTCATCGTGTACATTATCTGTTCCTTCCTTGAAATTTCTAACGCAGCGCCTTACCGATGATTCATTCATTGTTCCTGCACCGTACACTTCCGTAATTCTGCGATGAATTTCGCTTGGACGGACATTTCGCGGGATTTTCTATCTTATGCGCCAATTGTCATGCCCAGCCATAAAACTCACACAACACAGAAGTAACTTCAACTTCTTTTTTTCGCAAAGCTACGATGTTACTGTTGATATCTGCGTCACTTTGCTTTTAATTGGATCAATAGCCCCATTTGCATGACTAAACGAGCACTATTTTCTGGTGTGCCCGCGTATGTATTGATTTCAGGAACCGTTTGCCATGACGATTTGTTACAATTTTTGTTCTTTGAAAGTAATCAACTAAAATTTTTATTTTGAAAAATGTTTTTAATATCTTAAAATGTATTTACGATAAGCGATGCCTTCCACAGGGCGCCCTTCATTTGCACATAGCGCTCATTTTAGGTGCCATACATCTCTACCATTTCCGCACAATATGCTTCTTCCAAGGCATTGATAGCCGTCACACCTCGAATGCAGGCACCATTATCTCAACTGTTACTTGCTGATTGTGTAGAAGTCTTTCACGAAACCATCAATGCCTTGGAAGATGCATTTCGTAGAATGACTATTAGTTCCGGAGAGCGCCTACTTAAGTATCTGCTTTGGGGTTCTTAGAATCCAGTACTAGAAATCTTGTCTTTGCTAGGGCATCGTTTGCATCAGAACATGGACTGCAGCTTCTTTTTTCTCTTGACAGGACCTGCAACTATCATCGTTTGTTAGGACTATGGTGTACACATACTTATTTAGTCTACACGACATCTTTTGTAATCTTGTGATCTTTTGTAAGTTCAGGCACTTGTTTCTTTAAGAAATGCTTTGTTCTGCTAATTTAAACTCTCCGAATTTATTATGTATTCATCAGTTTTATTGTTTGCGATTTGATAATCCCAAAGGCAGGGCTATAAGGCTTGTGGCGGCAGGGCAGTGGCAGAAAATGTTCTAACTTGTCTCCTTATTTTCCAATCTGCCACCGCTATATATTTGCATAAAAGGAGCTGCAAGATCTACAGCACATAGACTTATGCATAGCCAAGCTGCAATAAGTAAATCGTACAACGCTGACCTCCGGAAACTATTAGATGACCTTAAGTAGGCACCCTTTGGGACTACGGCGTCGGAGCTGGAATATGCGCAAAGAAGCCTAACGAGGATTTTTAGATAAGCTTCCGGAAAGACAGAACGGCGTTCCAGTTTGAGGTTGTTGCAATTTCCATCTTATTCTAGAGTAAGTGTGGACTATAAACTGATTTGGAGCTGGTAAGCGCCCCAAATGAGGTGGGCTCGAAAAGAAATTAACATTGGTCTGGATTTCTAGTCACTCGGGGCAAGGGGAAAGAGGCGCGGATAACCTGACTAGGCGAGTTGATTCAAGGTCATTCGTTGGAGCTTCTTTTGGAATTATCGAAACGCACATTAAAAAATCAATTAATGAGTAGACACATAATGAGTTCAGAGAGTGGTGTTTCTAAAAGAACAGAGGCCTGAATTTACTAAAGACCTACTGAGTACGGCCACGGGAGTATAAATGGAGTGTTTATGTGGGATTTTTCTCAGTTTATTACAGTTATACGTTGTTCGTTTTACTTTTTTTTTATCAACATAATGATGTTTGAATTACGAATTTACACGATTAAACGCCTTTTTTTCGCCGTCAAAAAAAAGATATAGTTTTTATTTTTTTTGCCAATCAGAGGATTATTCAAAACCTACGCCCGTATCTGTTTTTTTTTTTCGGCTTCAAGAATCACCTCAATTGTTTCGGCTCGATCGCCGATATGCTAACCTGGCAGTCTGAATAAAGATAGGAAGACTGCCAAAATGATAGTAGCTCTGCTGAAATGGGTCATTGTAGACTAAATAAGTATATGTACAATAACATGGTAGATGATGCTACTTGCAGATTCTGCTAAGAGCACAGACAAGAGGTGCTGTGCCAATGCGAGGACCTGGCAAAGACAAGGTTTTTCGTAATGGGCATGAGAACCCACAGCCAGCAGTTACATAACAAAGAAGTCACTCTCAAGGATGATAGGCCTAATTAAGAGGGCAAAATTAGAGAGCGGTTTGTAGGAAAAAAAGGGATAACAACAGATCTGAGAAGGTCGCGTGAAACGTGAAGCAGCCTAATCCTAATTTAATCTCCTTGTATTCCAAACACAGTGGGCATTAAGAGCTCGATTCTTTGTAGGTGCTTTATGAATCTATAAAGGTAAAAAACAATTGCTTTGCTATGCTTTTGCGGTGAAGTTCAAGCAGTTCTTTCGTGCTGACATGATTCGGCGAAATGCACCTGTTTCGCATTTATCAAACCAAGGACAATTATTCCAATATTGGATCAATTTCTGTTTTGCCCACAAATTGAATTGCTGTTTAACTACTGTAAAAAAATTAACACTTGTTAGTGCGGCTCTAGCACCAGTACGATCCTGTCGTGCATCAAAATGGCTATGTTCAAGCTTAGGTTGAACCGCTAACTAAATGTTTTATCCTTATCTATGGGTATGTCTAATCGGAGTTTATTATTATTACACTATTTATATTAACTAATATGGGGATTAAGTGCTTTAAGTGCACGCGGACTCTGATACAATTTTGGACTTTTATCGATAGAACATTATACGCTGTGTAGGATAGTGATGAACACGTGTTTAACTTTAAAGTATAAACTATGTACATACTTTTATTTGTTCCTAATAAATTGTTGGCTAGTGTAGCTAATAATTATTTAACTAATACTAATGCCATATTCACTGCCTGGTTAGATCTTATTCTTCTACAGATACACTTGAGATCTCATCCCAAGAAAACAAGGCACACATGCAATGTATGTAATGAAGACTTTGCCAGTTCTAGTACGCTTTGCAGGCATATGAAGGTAAGCATTTTCTGTTCATATATTTTTAATACAGAGACAAATTTGACTCACATTTGAATTAAGACATATGTACTACCATATACCTCAAATCGCATAAGTATTCTCATAAGCAATATTTTATTCTTTAAAAATGCACCAAGAGGAGTTGGAGAAAACAAAACATTTTTTTTCGCGAAAATTATGTTACGGAAATGTATTAATTAAACATTAATAATATAAATTGCTAGTTTAATCAATGTAAATACAATATCAATCCTTTTTAATTAAATTACTTATTGACATAGAAACATATCGTTTACACATCGTCGGCATTCTTATGTATTTGACTGAAAATTTTAATAATCTATGTGAAATAACTATCACTTCGTGCATATTCATTATTAAAAAAAAAGAACACTGCGTAGATGATCCAGCAGAAACATGTATTATTTACGCGCATGTCATCGACGGTTCCTTGGTAGATCACGCACACTGCTACTCAATGTGATAAGAAAGGTAATAAATAAATTAGTAAAACAAATATAAAGCAGCTATAGTCGCAGCGAACGTGTTAAACAGGAAGTTTTGGGAGGTTTCCAAACCTATGTAACGTTCTGCATCCATCGCGAAAATAATAACATTCCACTTTCGAATATTTTTCTAGTGTGTCGTGAATATAACGAATGCACAGAAAAGCAACCAATACCATAGCCCTATTTGCCTCTTCTGCTAGACTGTTTTTTATATATTTGTCTGTACACACTTTTAGGTTCACGACGGCGCTAAACGACATTTGTGTAGTGAATGCGGAAAAGCCTTTTCTAGATCTGATGACTTAAAAAGGCATTTGAGAATACATACCGGAGAGAAACCGTTTCCATGTAAAATCTGTGGAAAATCTTTTTCTCAAGTCGTTCCGACTTCTGGAACATATGCGTGCCCATGCCAATGAAAGAAATTTTGTTTGTTCTATATGTAGCAAAGCTTTTTCAAGATACACTAGTTTAATTACACATAATAAAACACACAGCGGGATTAAGACGCACGAGTGCAATTTATGTGGGAAAAGGTGAGTTTCAAATCGAGAGGTTTGTTCGTTGGTGTTACATAAATTACACTGGTACATAATTTATCTGTCTCCGGTACATAAAGAGTGAATCTTCTATCCTGTTTTAGTCACAAGCCAGTCTAGAAAGTGTAGTATCAACGAACAAACATATGGTATATAGTATAGCAAAGACCTTTTCTTTACGGGTTGTTTTATAAGAGTAGATAATTGCTTGACGTTCGTCGAAACCGTATGTCAAAAAATTGTGCGTTATAAATTTAAATTGGCCGCTAATTTCTATCCTTTTTGCTTAGAAGTATCTCATGCTAATAAGTTTCGCAGTATAAACCGCTACTCCTTCTAATTTTGAGACAAGGTATAGTACTCTGACTTCAATAATTTAATACGCGGTGTATGTACAAAGAACTAAGAAATACGTGAGAGTGATAGAAAGAAACCTGCTTTTCCTAAATAAATCAATCAGGGTTCAATGACTGAAAATGAGAAAAAGAGTCAGCTGTCGGTTGAATAATAAACAGTAATTTTGTTAACATTCGCAGGTTATGTGGATCAGGATCATTAGCTATGCATATGAAAATTCATTCCGGTGTGAAGGACCATATTTGCCCATATTGTCAGAAAGGATTCACTACAGCCAAGTAATTTAATAATTCACAAGCGAATACATACAGGTAAAGTATTCAGTTCTAAATCATTAGGTTTGTAACAAACAAGTCACTATGCAAATTGAAGCGATTGTAAAGCCGAATGCGAGGCTCGAATTTCAAATTCATGCGGACGAATTTTTCAAGCCGAAATGTGCAAGCGTCCTACATTAGCTTCTGCACGGTTTTATGATCCTTTTTGTTTTGTAAATATAAAAATAACCATCATTATAGTACTATGAAGTATTTATTCAAAATCAGACGTGTCCAGGTAAAGAGAAACCGATAAGTTCTTCTAGCCTCACTTGAGCCTTATCTTTTAATATAATTATTTTAGAACGTATGTTTAACCCTTTTACTGCGCACAATTTGAGAATCGCGTGCATTTGCCATTTGTCGCTTGCGAGTGTAGTCCTCTTACGTAGTGAAAGGGTTAAGGAGATTTCAATCACGTATCTGAAAGCAGCTTTTATTATGTAGTTGGAAAAAGCGTTGACCTGCAGGTGAGAGCATCTTTCTGTTAAAACAGTTTTGCAATAGTCTCTATTTTAATTAGTGATCGGCCCATCGTGTTCATGAGCACGTATTTTTCAGGTACTACTACACTATAAAGCGTGCATCGCACGCTTTCAATAGCTACATAAGTGGTACGTTAAGTACATCCATTAATTTGTTTCTTTTTTTCGAATTAGATAGAGCGCAAGCAACTTACTGCTTGTCAGGTATCGACAACTGTACAGAGACTAACTACGACTACTACGACTGCTACAGAGCTAAATCTCCCTCGTAATCATCATTAGGCCCGGAAAAAAAAACCGTTACCGTAACTTACCAAAAAGATTCGAACTAGACGAAACCTCTCAAGGCATTCGACTAATGCTTTGGAGGAGGAGAGATGGAGAGGGGGGGGGGAGGAGGTTTACCAACCATTGCTCGTCTAGATATACAGGCCCAATGCATTGAGTGGGAGATACCCCGAGAACGTTTGGTACAACAACGGATAGGCATAACAAAGGCCTCTACGCATTAATATCCGGTTCGTACACTGTACGATACCTTGATACGGTACCTACTCCCACCCCATGGCATAGGCCTGTATATTTAATTGCCGTTGTAGCAAATCTTTCAAATGAATTACATGTATGGATTTCATAAACACATGAGTAGTGTATGCAAGTAGGCGTACATGGGCAATACGTACTCACGGCGTTCACATGTTGTAAAGAATTGTAACCATGCGGAATATATCTCTTACTAAACGTTTTCACTGCCTGGGTTATGACAAAAGCGGTTAGATGGCGGCTTCCAAAGTTTCTGACAGAACGAATGCAAAGCGCTCTGAATACGGTGGACAACTGGTGTAAACAAGGGCAACTATTACTCAATACTCAGAAAACACAAGGTGTCATGTTTATGAAAAAAGAGCGTTAGAAGGCTTGCAGCAACTAGTGTTAGGAGAATGAAGGATGGTGGATTTGTCTAATATATATATTAGTTCTACGGGCGTTTCAAACCTATGACTTTGGTCATTTTATAACTCCACCTTCGCGATATTCTTCACGACCCTCTACCATTTGTTCTGTACCGCACTGTTACCCTCAAAGTTTGTAAGTCTGCACCTAACCATTTCTTCTTCGGTATACCCTTATTCTTTTTCCTCCCTTCTCTTTCTTTCAGTACTCTTCTGGTATGTCTGTGTTCTGGCATCCTGCTTACATGTCCTAACCATCTCAACATGCTAACCTACGTTGCTGTGCCTGTATAGTTCTCCTATTTTATGATTCGCTGCTCTGAAACCTTCTTTTGACTTTAACACTTTTTTCATTAACCCTACTGTATTGCCCACTTTGTTCTTTCTTCTACTTCTATGTCCTCTTCATTTTATTCGTAATCGTTACTCTCAAGTATTCAAAGTAACTTACTTTCTCAACTGTCTAATAAAAATGAAATTACGACCATAGAGGATAATATTGGGAAGCTGCTGTACATTTTCTATTCTGCGACAAAACTTTCTCACCTATTTGTATTGGCTGTTAAGTGTATGCTTCACAGAAAAAAATATGAGGTAAATTTTATACGGTTAAATTGTAAACTAAGAGCCGTTTTACACGTACGAGAATTTTTACATAAATCATACCAAAAATTATCTCGAAAATTTTGGTGAGAATTTTCCTAAGAATTTTGTCGCGACACTTTCAAGTCGTTTTACACAGGAATAAGGTTAGTTCCATTTGCACTTCTAAGTTGTAACCTAAATCTAAACAATTATGATCCATATTTTGCTGGTTTAACGGTTAACTGCTATTTGTTTAGGATTTCTATGCTTACAACAACAAATATCGTGAAAAATTCCGGTTAAAATTTATTCCTTGTAAAATGACTTGAAGTATCGCCACAAAATTTCTTAGAAAAATTCTCACCAACATTTTCGAGATAATTTTTGGTATGATTTATGTAAAAATTCTCGTACGTGTAAAACGGCTCTAAGAGTTAAAAAATAAAAAAAAACCGCGATTACGGGACCCAATTTTTAGGAGATAAGTTGAAAGTTTAAATTTTTTGTTAAGGAATATCACACTTAAAGAGATTAAAATTTTAATTTTGTTTTTTCACAGTAGGAGTAACTTATCGTCATTAACTAAAAATTCTCTTCAAGAAAGCAAAAATCAATACTTTTTGGTTGATAGAACACTTTCAGTATGTGAAAAAACACTTGTTGAGAACTACAATGCTGGAAATCTAGCAAAGTTTATCTCAATGAATAATATTTTACCTTGTACTTATATATTTCATATTAAGGTTAATGAGCTTGCAATATAAATAAGATTTCGATCTTTGACTGAAGATTTTCATCAGTGTTTTGATTTCTGATTTGTCGAAATATTGTATACAAACATTTCGCATTTTATCTTTTTTTTTGTGAGTGTAATTGACTTTTATTTTTTTTTCAGGCGAGAAGCCATATGTTTGTAAGGTGTGCAGTAAGGCATTTGCAGATCCATCTAGATTAACGGTTCATTCTCGATCACATAGTGGCGAAAAGCCTTACAAATGCTCGGAATGTGGACGAGGATGTGTTAGTTCTTCTCAACTTAAAAAGCATGTAAGGATTCATACAGGCGAAAAACCATATGCCTGTCAGATATGTCCAAAAGCTTTTCCCAGAAGCGAAGATTTAAAAATTCACGTTAAAACTCATACAGGTAATACTCGAATAAAACTCAATACGTGTCCATAGACAAATCTGATAAGAACTAAAACAATATCCATTTCAATATTTAAGAAAACTGAAATTCAGCTTTTTAACTCTTAAATCACAGTCAACTGTTGTATTGTTAGAATCTCTGAGAAATGCCTTTTTTTTATGAAATGGCCGATTATGGTTTCCATTAAAAAACTTCAACAATTTCTCTTTGTTATATCTCAAAAACTAGAGAAGATTAAGGAAACAACTTCGATTAGTTTATGTTATTAATCACATAATTATCTATAATTTTGCAAATAATACAGATATATATATACAATATATACAGATTTTAACTGATGGTGTTATAACCAATTGAAACTGTATCAGAAAATACCATTTGAGATCGTGCAACTGGAGAGGCACTGGAGAGGAGAGAACATCAAACTGTTTGTTATTTTTTTTTTTTTGAATACCAGAATAACATAAATTAATCATTAAAAAAAATCACCTTCTTCGATCTCCATGTTAAAAAACAATTTTATCATTTCAGAAAATTCTCCTTCACCTAGTAAATGCAAAAAGCTAAAATTAACGTAAGAGTTAAATAGTTTAATTTTTTAAACAACTAGAAAAACTAAAGTGATATTTGTCACATAGTTGGCGATGTTTGTGGATGATGTTTTAAGTGATTCTTATAATGTTAGGGCACACACTGTGTGACTGCGCGAGAATACAAGGTGCGTTTTATTGTCGTATGTTAAGCAACAACGTTAGTAATAAAACGATAGTTTTTTTTGCGCATTGTCTTTGTCGATTGACTTGTTGGTATTCTTTGTGATTTGTATTTGTTCTGTTGTATTTTTTCGCTTTCTCGAATCTGAGGGAAATTTCGAGAGAATTGTCAAAAAATTCCTGCGATTTCAATAGTTCGTATTCTCGAGTTGAATTTCTCACGTTTTCGTTGGAAAGTACTCCCGATAGATTTCCCGATATTTTCTCCTACAAATAAGCAGGAGAATTTGCTGGAGAAATTGAATCGGTTTCGCTCGGTCTCACTTCGGTGGTTTACGCGTTTGTTGTTATGTTCGTAAATTATATCTAATCTAACCTAAGCAATCCTTATAAACGTAGAAGTAGTAGAAAAGCATCTATACAACACAGGACGAGTAAGCGAACCGTGGGACAGAAGATGCGAACTACAGGAGGAAGTAGTCTGCAGATGTGAGGAATTGAAGGTATTGAGGCAGAAATATTTCGGGAAGAATCTATTGGAGCCCGCGAGGGTTCTCAAGTTTCCAGTGGGCAAGATACTGGGCTTTATACATAACACCAAGCTGCTCCAGTCGAAGTAAGAGATTTAATAGGGACGGTACAATGAGCACCTAGCTCAAGTGCCCGGACTATAGGTGCCCACTCTAACTAAATGAATGAATGAATGAACAGCTGTTTTTATTTTAATTTAAAATATAGTGATCGTTTTCTTTACGTTAATCGATATTATTTCCATGCATTTTTAAAAATAAAATCATGGTAGAGAAAAAGTCTAGACATGTTACAGCGCAGTGACCTCACTACGTGCCTGGCCTCTGTTCGATATGAAGGTTTTAATCTTTTCAGTGAAAATAATTTCGGGTGTCATACTGTCCGTGGGCATTTGCAGCACACACATAAAGCTCCAGGCGGGGACCACAATGGTCTCCAAAGAAACGGTCCCTGTGCTGTTGATTACACCAGTGACTCCCAGCAATGCCTGTCTCTGGACAGCGGTTAGCAGCATCACTGCGGAGGACACTTCTGTCCTTCCCCACCAAGCTACTGCCCCGTATGTTATCGCTGGTCTTATCACGGCAGTATATAGCCAATGGATCACCCTCGGCTTTAGTCCTCAGGTTTTACCAGCAACTCTCCTGCAGCGCCAGAATAGTTGCGTAGCCCAGGTCGTTGTTTTAACTAAGTGATTTTTCCAGCTCAGTTTCGCATCGAGAGTAACCCTCAGATACTTTACTTCCTTGGTTAATTGTAACTCCTGCCCAAACAGTCTAATGCCGCCTAGGTCATTGAGTTTCCTCATGTTGGTGATTAATTTTTTGTGTATTAACTGAGAGTCCTTGTGAAAGGCACCATTCCTCCACCATTCGCAGTGCATTACGCATAATGCTTGCCACTACACCCCGGGAATCCGGCGTCCATATTCCTTTGTCATTTAATGACCTGATGAGATCATCCACGACCAAACTCCACAGCAGTGGTGACAGCACCCCCCTCCCCTTTTTCTCCACTGGTTCGAGAATAACCTCCCAGTTATCTATATGTTATTCATTTTCCTATTGTTAAAAATACCTAACCTATTAAATAGGCGAATTTGACAGACGGCGTCATCCCCACTGCTAGATTTCATATTCTATTGACCGCAGCGGTCCCAAGAGATGATTTAAGAAAAGTAGCTATCAATAAGAAAAACGCTAAACTTCGTCTAATGAGTGGCAAAAGTGAAACAATAAAACGCACCTATACTGTAATCAAAATATATACTCTGTGGTTGTAAGCGATCGCATCATAGGAAGTCCGAACGCTATGCACAAGCAATGTAAAAGTGGGGATAATCGATGCGGTCGCTTTAAACCAGACCGTATACAAGTAATACAAAATAAACTTATCCCTTTTATTTATTTTGGAATAATACTTTTATAATACATATTTGTTTCACTATATGCAGGTGATCGAAGCTACGTATGCGAAGTCTGTAAAAAAGGATTTTACCAATCATCGACGCTTAAGGTACACATGAGAATACACACAGGAGAAAAACCATACCAGTGCCACATATGTAATAAGTCATTTTCGCAAACTGGCCCTCTTTCGACTCATCTGAAAACCCATAAATTTATGAATACTTGAATAAGTTAAATTAAATTATTTTTCAATGTATAGTTTTCCCTGCAATAAAATAAGACTCATTCAACAGAGTAATTTTTTTATGTTTTAACTTAATCCTGTGTGTCGATTTTGAAAAACGCTGAATTTACGCGCTGTCAATTTTATTTTTTCTTAATACACTAATAAAATATTAATTATTTTCCATTTGTTTCTTAGTTGACATTATTACTTTGGAGGTGGAAATGAAGAATGGAAATTCTTGGGTAGCGGCAATAACTCGGAATTAATTAATTATGTTGTTCTTTATTTTTATTCCAATATTTCGCATTCACATTAATGCCTCATCAGGGCTACAAAATCTGAACAAGGCGTGGATTAATGTGTAAAATGGTATGGGGAGGGAAGACCAAGAAGGAGTTACCCGAGATTAGCCCCACCACTCAATATTGTTACGAGTCGCCACTTGTGCATAAAATATAACAAGCGCCATCCTACTTCTTCCCGTGTTTTTTTTCTGTTCGTTTTCATTTTAGTGCTGCGCATTTTAACCGGATAACCGGTTAATCGGTCACGGCGGTTAACCGACGATTAATCGGTCCGGACGGTGAACCGGCCAATTCGATTGAATCAAAAATATAGTGGACATGTTTCATAACTAGCAACTGATAATATTAATTGCCGATAATGTTCCAGATCACAATGTTTGTACAAAAGTGAATTCAATTGAAACTTGAATTAAATATAATGACAATAACAATAATTCACTTTATTGGCTCATAACTAGATACAAATACATAAGTATATTGTATGATAAGACTAAATCACCTAATGGTGTTCTTCCTTTAGCCTTGAGTGCAGAATTTTTATTATTTTTGGCCGAAACGATCATTTCCTTCATATGATACTAATTTAGTCTTTCTTCTTTCTAAACCCGATTCTTCTTTAACTCGTATTCACTCTTAATTTTATTTTCCATAAAGTCATCGAAATACATCGTACATTCTAGAGACACGGAGCATACATACGTATACATTTTTTGACGAGTATTTACATGTATGGCGATGTGTATGACCCGTACGTATAATTGCGCACAGATGTAGATTGTACCGCAGTTATCGTAGTATCGAATGATTAGTATTTGGCATCGTTAGCAACAAAAAACTTATGTAGTCAACTTCTTTTTTGTTGTACTATTTTTTTATTTACGCGTTAGATTTACTGCCTTATATTTGACGTGTCGAAATATATGGCTTGTATATTAACATACGGACCATTTAAGAAGGGAGATTGGTAATTTTACTTTAGCGCTGTGTACACAAAAAAAAAGTAAAATCCTTAAACTGTTTCAAAAATACCTGCTCAATTATTTACTTAAATGAAGACCCTTACTTTTTCCAGTTATTTTTTTGCCAATTTTATGACTGTGTTGAGGAATATTTTTGCAATTTATGGAATATATCTACTATAAGTATTCTATGGCATTCCGTCAATAACTGTTTAACTGACAAGACATTCAAGCCACTAAGTGATAACCAACAAGTAGTACCGCAGACAATTATTGTACCCTACATAAATGATTACTTACGAGTAAGTATTTTACGTACTCGCATTGTTAGGTAAGGTACTCGCCGATTGTTAATAGTATATATTTTTTTTATACTTGCGAGCATAATAATAATAATGCGTCAAGTACATTTGTAATGTGTGAATTTTGTTTCAGTCAATAAGTTGTGCTTCAAACTACTTATCGCTAACAAGTAGCTATTTAAATATCGGAAGAAAAATGTGTTTGTGGTATACTGTCTTAAAACTAGTTATAACAATTCGTATTAAAAAAAGCAAATGGGATTCAGAAAATCAGTAATAAAATCAAAATTACCGCTAAATAAGAAATTAACACCTAAGAAAAGTGGCTTTTTTATACGTAAAAAATGCAAGTGTACCTATAATACAGGGTGTATCAGATATAGAGGTAAATATAATAATATGTAGCAGCTGTAATCATATACAATCAAAAAGTCTTAATGCACAGGGGTCCATCTGTAAGCATTAACAAGAAAAAAAAATTTTTATAAATGCCGTGGGCTAGAGCCGCACCTGTGCCCAACCTAAATGCTGTCCCGAGTATACCCCCACATACCACTATCATTCAGCCATTACCGCTGTTAGTTTTGTGTGGATCGCCATTTGGAGTGCAAGCCACTTCGAACATTTTATTTAAAAAACCATCTTTTCAGGACCATCATGATTTCATATAAAGAAAATCGAAGCTCGATACATCGGCAAAAGCGCGGGAATGTATAGATTCATTTTCGCGCGACATCATAGTAAAAATTCTTCCCGTCTCGAAAACACGATCCTTTTCAGGGCCATCATGATTTCATATAAAGAAAATCGAAGCTTGATGCATCGGCAAAAGCGCGGGAATGTATAGATAGATAGTAAAAAGGCGTGTTTGCAAATTTTCTGTATCTACATTTATTTCTGTGTAATTCGATTCAATTCATTTTGCGTTATATGATTAAATAAATCCAAAAGAAATAACTCAGATTCATGTGGTACCGTTTATTAACAACTAACTCTCGATTCGACAAAACAAAATAAAAATATTTACGTTTTTTGTAACTACTGAAGTCGCATATCCGGTGAAACTCGAACGTCTTATCAGGATATTAAAAATAATACTTTGTAGACTTACGTAGAATGCTCTTAACAAAAAGGAATATTTATTTTATAAAAAGAAGAAATTTAAAATGCCTCAGTTTTGCTATTTTTACAAGGGCCTTTATTTATTCAGAATGACGTTAAATGAACTTACGGCACACCATTAAGAATAATACTAAATGAGTGCAATGTATTTATACCACGTTCAGCGGGTGCTTAACATTTCCACGTGCCACGTTTCCTTGCATCAGGCCCGGACTAAAGAATTTTTGGCTCTAAATTTTACTTTTTTTTATTCTTTAATGATGAAATCCGGTTTCGTTCGGTTTGTGTTTTATATGTCGTGTAGTTAACACCCAAGCAAAATTTACTTTTTTATTTGATACACCCTGTATATACCTATACCTTCCATAAACTGATACGAGAAGTGCAATTTAATGTAAATAATAAAAAAAGATACTGTATGTATAAATTTAAGCTCTTAATATATACAAGGATGATGCACGTTATAGCAAACTTAAAAAATAAAAAAAATGTGTCAATTTATATTACAATATTATTTTTGAAAATTGTAGCAGACGTATATGTATGCAAAGACATAAAAATCAGCAAAACTCTTATATAAATATAGATATACAATAAACAAAACTGCATTTTAATCGATTACGGCGGTTATCCGACCAAAGCGTATAATCGGTCAAGACGGTTAACCGCTCATGAAATGTTCGGTTGCACAGCACTAAAACCGTTCGACCACCCCACACGAAAGTAAACCAATAAGTGCTAATACATGCTCAATAATTTGCGATCCATGTATCAACACCTCACAACTTGGTGGCATATATAATGGCGGCTCCTCTTAAAGAGCCGCGGGGCCACGGCCACACTATTGCAAATCACAAATTAATCATGAAAAAGCTGTTATTTTCTGTAAAAATACGGATAAATACACGCACACATACCTACATCTAAGTACAGATCGAACGTTGCGATTCCCGTGATTTGATGCGACGAAACACACGCTTTGTATTTGTATTTGCGGATAAGTGGGGAGCCACATCCAGATTGGCTCCGATTTTAGACGGTTTGTTGGTAATATTTCTTTATTAATTATAGTAATAAAGTGTAGTATTATTCAGTTAACTGTCGGATTTTGTTTTGCTAAATTAAGTTATCTCATAATATCTCAAGTGTTTCATAATCTGTGTACAACTTTGAAATATTTTTCCAAATTATTAACGTCCACATTGGTCACGAATGCAGCTTGACGTTAACGTTCTCCAATTTACAATGGAAAATATTAAGTGTACGTTTCTTTTATGAATACGAGTGTACTTCCAGGAGTAGGCGTAGGTGCTTATTGCGGATAAGCGTGCATAAGCTGCAACAACTGCTAACATATTTAAGCTAAGCATATAATGAATGCTTACGTTTGTTCATACAATACTGTCTGTCTAAGATGGTTACAAGCACGTGAAAGCGTGTCAACTTCAAACGGATGTTCAAACCATCGAAGAGGTAATACAAGAAGCGATACTTGACATTTTTAACGGGTTCGCGTGCACCACTTTGGCGTTCTGGTTCTGACGGTACTGTTAATTTACACTGCAGTAATTATTCTGACATTGAAGTAATTCTACCCAGTTTTATTCCACTTACAACTGTGGTCGTATCTGAAACTTTTTCAACATTGATGGGTCCTGGGTAGAAACGACAATTCGAGTACGTTTAAATCCGATGCTACCGGCCGTCTTGCAAACTAGTGTTTTCGAGACATTCACATGTAAAGATTGTATCTAAAAAGACGAAAAATTGTCTATTTTAACCATTTATTCAGCAAATTTAGTTCGACAAAATTTCTTCGTCTGAATACTTTGTCGACCAGATATTCGACGTTTAATGAAAGAGAAAATGTTCTCGAGATTCATCGACTCCATAACTGGGACTTTTACATTCAAGACGTGCTCATTGCTTTCCATCGTGTCAATGCTAAAATGGCATTGTTTTTTTTCTATGCACATGTGGAAAAATTGGCTGAACAATCACCAGCCGAATCAGATGGGCATGGCAAGCGTTTCCAATAAGTGACGGCAAGATTCGAACATTGGCATAGTGCGAAAAAAGATGGATACTCTGTTAGCGGATATTTGTTGGAATTTGCAAGAATCAGAAATAGATGTCTGAAAAAAAAAATCCAGTGGAAAATACGCAATTTTTGGAAAAATAGACTTTTTCTATATTTCTCTGTAATTTCTGCGGCATTGAATACTCAGTGATTTTCAAAAATAAGTGAAAAATATTTCATGAAACGAGCAAATTTTGTCGAAATGAATAGATATCTGTTGAAGAAATGGTTAAAACATACAAAAAAAAAAATTATTTTCTACCCAGGACCCATAGATGTTGACATTTTCCGCTATAGTTATTTTCTCTATTTCTTATTACCTTATTGTATATTTAGTAATAGCAGTAACAATTTCTTTATTACCATTCAAGTTTCTCACAATATGTACCTACGTACCTTGAACGTAGCATATGACAGCAGATAATGAATAGCGGCCATTTTCACTCTCTGATACACACTCTTTATGACTGGTGTAAATGAGATAGCTGAGGCACCTGGTATTAAAATAATGCAACACCCCTAAGAGTTAGTTTACAGCAAGTGACGCTTCTTGTCTTATTTGTTTGCTGTTCGTGCCTTATAAAACTGGCTACATGATAACTTGGCAACTCCACAATTTTAAAAGTCAAGTACGTCCTCACAATTTTTGATGAAAGATGTTTCTAATTCTTAGTAATAAAACTAAACTAAGAAGAACTGTTTAACTGTTACAATTGTGTTTATTTTCAGGACAGATAATCTGACAGTATTATTAAACATTCTATAATACCTAATTTTTTTTTTTATTTTTAAGCATTAAGTCTTAAATTAAAAAAAAATTAAATGTACACACAATAACAATTTATCATGACCCTTTGTTTTTTCCTTACTGTGGAAGGATAACTGGGAATCAACAGAACTTCCAACGGTTACCACATTCATTACACATAACAAATGTAGTCATAGGTTCATCAGCTGATCTTGTCTGGATTTGATTGTAAGTACAATTCCTCTTCTTACACTTGCCGCATTTTAGCAAATCTGTTTTGGTACCTTGAACTGTAGCAAGTTGTGCATCGTTTATCGCTTCTTTCCTAAATTTTTCTCGAAGCTGTTTTATTTCATCATTTGCCATTTCTTCTGCAGTCATAACAGCTAGTCTAGATGCGGATATTGCGCCAATGCGGAAATTTGTTCTAAGCGTTGGATTCTTAGCGTCTTTTAAATTTGAGATACGCGATCTTACTCTGTTTTTATATCTCATGTCAGTATTTTTAAATTCCAGAAATATCGCCTCTTCTAATTCCTCTGCTAACTCTTCAGGTGTAGCACAACCTAACACAGAAATGAATAATTAAGAATAGTTTGGTAACACTATTTACTACATGGTTCTTTAAAAGTATATGTAGATGTTCTCATACAATAAAAATATTGTAGTAAGGGTGCGTATGCGAAAGTGCAAAGATTTTGTGAGTTCCGGTTTACGAAAGCGAGATCGGGATTAATCTCATAGATATTTATGAATACTGAGCGAAATGAAAGCGAGCGACGCTCTGTGCTTCTATTGCAATTTTTGCGTAACTATTACTATTCACCTTATAAAAACAAAGTAAGCAAACACTGGAGTAAGAACTATGGTTTATCCATATAGCTCACATGTAGAATAATTTTAGCAGACAAAAGGTGATTTTCCAACAGTTGAATTTTTCGAGTTTTTCGTTTTGTTTGTTTTTAGAAACTTGGAAAACAAACATAAAACTGAGGCAAGCTCAATAACGCCTATATTTTGTTCTAGTTTTGCATTAATTTTCAGTCCATATCAATGTTAAAGGCGAGAGCTTACTTCTTATCTTTATTCAGCAACAAATTACAAATTGTTCTGTTTGATTTATATTGCGTTCGTTAGAGTATGCACATGAGTGTATAAATGTTTGTGTACCAACAATTTAATAAAAATGTACTACTGCTCTTGGTTATTATTATACAGGATAACAAACCGACGCCAGCACAAACATTAGATCTCTGTTTGTTTACTGTTGGGTAAAGCTTCAGGTTGAACAATACAGCTTCTGAAAAGCCTTGTGTCGCTCTAAACAGTGACAGCTATCGATCGATAGCACTATCCTCACTGAAATTTTGCGTATGATCAAAGCGTGTATATTAAACGGCTTAAAATTTAAAATATAGAGAATGGGAATAGAAAAACTACAAGACAAAGCGCGAACAAATATGATGACGGAAACTAGGTACTATAGTAGAAATTACTAGTACACTCTCTAATGCTCGCCGAGACAAGACGAAATTAGTCGAGCACGAGAATGAGTTGGCAGTTCTCGGGAGGTCTCTGGTTGTCGCGCCTCGCTTTCTTGCTGTTTTGTCTGTTGTTTTTCGGCCGCGAGTCAGAGATGCGAGAGGTGATAGCGGAAGTAAAAAGTGCGCGTCACGATAAAAAAAAGCCAACATAAAAATCTATATATATATTTTGTCATCGAAGGCACCCCATTACTGGGATTTGGACATTTTAATAAATTCCTAGGTTAAAGTGGTTAATTGTTTAGCCAAACTTGAGTAGTTGTACCAAGTCTTTGAAGGTTAATATTTGGAGAATATGGCTATTTTAAACTAAACAAAACACCAAAAAGTAAACAACATTGTCTTTTTCAATTGTATAATTAGATTTTTTTTATATTTTAAATTTATTTTCGTTGATATGCATATAATATTGTCTTTCTTAGTAATCAAATTCCAGAAAAGATGTACATGCACACGTTTAACGCAGCAAATGACAAAGACAAATAGCGTTGAGAGTCGAGATTGTGCTTTCCTCTCTAGCACGTTTTTTTTTTTGTGATTGGTGTAAATGAAGGAACGCCACTAGAGCATCTGGTATTCATATAAAGAAATAGCGCTAAGTTATTTCTCTAGCGACAAGACATCAAAGGGGGCGACAGCAAGTGACGCTTCTTGTCTTATTTCTTTGCCAATAGCACCATGCGCCGCTATAATAGATATACACTTGAATGAAATGACCTTGTGATTTAATATATATAATTTCTTGTAAAAACGCAATTAGTGCAGTCACTGACAAGTTTGGAGCACCCAGTATATTTGGCATGTGCAATTTTCACTTAAACAAAATTAACTTTTCTCCTTACAATTCAAACTACATAAAATCCATCATTACCTTCAAAATCATCTTGCTCCACTCTTAAAGCAGCAGCTAACATCTCTCTACATTTTAGCCTAACAGCATCTGTTGTGTTTGAACTGGAAGGAAATTGATTCGGTAATTTTTTATCCTTTTCTTCTTTAATTTTTTCCTCTTTTTTCTTTGATTTGGATATACTGCTTGGATTAGAATTGCTGCTAGTTTCTTTATTAGAACCCGACAAAAACTTTTTCCAATTTTTTATAAGAGTTTTTGCTAAACTTATCACATCATCATCAGTACTTGATTTTCGTAATGCATTCACAGTCATTCCTATCCGTGTTTTAGTTAGTACTTCAAGATCAATATCTAGTTTTTGTAATTCTCCAAGTAAATCCAGAGCTTGCTCTTGATTCTACAAAAACATATCAAGTCTAAAATTAATACCACTTAATTTATATTCTAAGATAATTTCTGATTTTAATGGTGTTATTCAATAAATAATAAAGAGGCATATTGTTTGTGCAAAATGAAACTATTATTTACTGAAAAACGTCAAATAATAATAAGACATTCTATTTATTTATTGTAAACGTACAGTGCCATCTCCAGCAGTCATTTTCGTCAATTTCTTTTGTATTCTCATTACCTCTTCCTCGACGCTCATAATTATACAACGAACGAATTAACGAACACACGCGAAAAATAATACTCTTACGACAAACGGTCGCGATATATGTATGAGCAGAAACTGGCCAGTGAATATAATTAGATATTCCAGGATAAATAAAACTGAATACGGCAAATATCGTTGATTAATTTTGGACTCTACCTGAAATCAGCGTTACCATGTCGTAACTTACAACCACACTTTTTACAATTATGGCTGACAACATATCTGAATATAGCAATAGAGCGGATTTGTTAAACACGTTCATTTGCTTTTTTTATAGATGGTGTAGAATGTAGAACAGCGTTTCCCAAACTCCTTCGTGGACACCTCACTTTGACCACAAACTAATAATAGTTGTGTCATCAATAGCCAAGAATATACTGCTTGTACTTCTTAAACATTAACACATAACAAATTGCGATTGAAAGTTGACAAAAAAACGCTAAATAACATGTAACCAAGAACGGGCACTTAAATTTTGTTAGCGCGGAACCGCCATCTTTTTTGAGTACTTCCTGGCCAATAGGAAGTATTTAGGTCAAACGTTTTTGTTTGGCAATAAATTATTTCCTATCAATAGTAAATAATTTAACGAACAATAATTACATTTTCAAATTAGCGCGGTAAAATAACGATGTCGATGACTGGATGCCAAACTATTTTGTAAGTGCATCATAGAATTTCAGTCGAATTTAATATGCATTCTTACTGATCTGTGACTGTGACTACCACAGACGTCAGGGGGGTCAGCGAAACAGTGACGAGTGGTGATGCCACAGATATATGATCTAAGTGCCACAGACTCAGTATAGTATAATTGTGGTATAATGCTACTGTGCCACATGACATAGATAAGGTAGGTTGGTAGGATGGGTCGCTATTAAGAAATTCGTGTAACCGTGCTGCTCGCGCCATCTAGCGGTTTGTATCCCCGCTTAGCGGACATTTAGCGCGCTTACTTGAAAATTATTTAAATTCACCTCAGAGTATTAAAGGAAGACTGTGTTACCATTTTTGCGCAATTTTCAACATATGGAAATTCATATGCTGAAAATTGCGCAAAAATGGTAACACAGCCTTCCTTTAATACATTTTATTGTTATAATACGAATAAAAAGACCACACATTCTATAATTACACATACATTTTTATTGAAACATATTTACAGAAAGTATCTTAACGTAGATATATGTATAAATTATAAAGTAACGTATATTCTTTTGCATAACTACATATGATTCCACGTACTACATACAGAACAGAAGAAATAAATTACCTGTTGTCAGTGGCAATCTTGGTAGGAATAATGATGGAATAGCTGTTTTCCATAAAAACATTTTAGACGATATGTCTTCTTGAGCAAAATGGATATGGCAGATACGATAATTTCGATAAATTATGTGCGGATCCACACTTCGCAATTTCTCATTACCAGAAAGCTCAATCCATTTATTGAAGCATTCCACACCATTTCTGGATTAGGAAACCGATGTCTGAAGGATGTCCGGTCATTGCAACACATTACTGCACAGGAATACAGGAATGGCCTCTCATGTCTAAAGCAACAATCATATAGTAAATCACTTTTATCACAAAAGTTTTGGTTTTTTAACTTACTTGCTGCAGAAAGAAGGCTTCGTAAAAAACTTTCACTGTCGAATGCATACGTGTTCTATATGAAATAACTAAATACAACCTATTAATAAACACTACAGCAACTCTACAACACACTAATCTAAAAATACAAACTACAACCTATTTTACAACGCTCGAATCGATAATACTCAATACGCTGTCAGAATCAAAATGACACAAAAACAACAATGGCGGTAACACGTGATTTATTCCAGCATTCGGCGCCGCCTAGTAGATTGTATCCCCAACAAATCGTGACGTCACGCTGATATAAACAAATCGTATTTAGTGCCCCCCCCCCTGGCGTATATATCTATTATCTATGGACGTATGCCGGTATCTGGGTATAGAAAGTAGTGCCAGTCACGGTATGTAATCTTAATAAGAGAAAGGGAAACCTGTCACGGCGGCTCAATTCTCCCATACCAATAGATGTCTCTAGCCGTATGTCCGTGACGTTGCCTAGATGCTATCTTCATGTCGAGGCAAATGTCATCTGTTTGCACAGTCTGGAGCATGTCTGCAGTTATTTTTTCATACTTGTAATTTGCCATAGTACTCTCATACTGTCTGGTTTATGGCTTCTGGCTGTTGTGTTAAACGGTTTGAACCTTTGAACGTGTGTTATGCTAGGTGCTGTGTTTATGTTTATTTGCGTTTTGGACTTTTCCTCTGTTACTATCGTGTTTGTTTCTTAATTTTTTTTTTGTAAGTAATATGCATAATATGCTATTAAAATGAAAATTTATTGCAGGTTTGCTATTAGGTTTTAGGATCCGTGAATTTTTAGTTTCGTATGTGCTTTTACCTAAATTTTTAATAAATATAAGTAATTAATAAGCATTTATTATTTTTTCTTTGTCCTTTTCAGTAGTAATTACTTCGCTGGTGCACGTGAAAAACGGGATAAGTTAGTTTTCGATTTCCATAAGATTATAATGCTAATCGATAACGACTTCTCTCATTTTTCGCGTTCACCAGCAAAACTTAACCTATTTTTGAATTCTACCGCCAATAGTTCTCCACTGACATTAGAGGGCGTTATAATCGCGGTTTCACTTTATTATTAGGGACATTGCATTCTATTTGGTTATCTATGGTGCCAGTGCGAATTGTGGTACGGATCACGTACGGATCCATTAATATAATATAAGGGATTTATATACATAAGCTTACAATTTCTTACAATGACTAATAATAAAAAAGACGAGTTGGATGATAAGCAAAATGATATATTAAAAGTACAAGGTACACATTTTTCAATTTTTTGTTATCAATCTAATTGTATATGTGTCGTAGCCGGTATATTTCTTGCTGTTGTTAGCGGAATATCTGCACTTATAGGATTTAGCACTACTTTGGCTGCAGCAAAAAAACAAGATACCAAGTATTTTAATAAGGGTGTAATGACGACAGTAGATTTACATACAACAGGTGTTAGTTTGGCATTACGTGCTCTAGGATGGGGTACTTTTTATGCTGTGTCTGGCACAGGACTCTTAGCATATGGTATTTGGAAGTTATCAGGTGCAAAAGATGTAATTAATGTTTTAATAAGTTTAGGAATTATTCTAAATAATGAAAATTTTAGTTTGTTGAGTTCCGTCAAAAGATGGGTTCTGCACTACCAAGAATCACGAAAGAATCAAATGAAAGAAGTGATTTCAGTAGTTTGACTGATTTGTTGGAATATTTACAAACTCGAAAATAGTACACTTTAAATTATTACAATAAAATATAATGGGAAGTGAATTTAGGATTACTCTTGAAATAATTGAAGGCTATAAGGCTCTATCAAAATGCAAATGTTGCCAACAACTCCTGGCATAGCTGTTGGATCACTATCAGATGCTATCGGTATACCTACAGTAGAAACTGGTTGCAGATAAGTGTTGATAAGCTGTAACAGTTAACACATAAGTTAAAACATGCACTGTGAAGGCTGTTATTTGTGCTCGTGTGCAGGCAATTGGAGTCTAATGCAAACACATTTTGTCTTTCTTTGTATAAGCCTAGTTTTTTTCAATTTTAGCTATATAAAAACTATTTGTTTAAACCGAAATTTGTAGAGTATATTTCGTCCTGAAGTACAAAACCAGGTATAAAACCAGAGTAATATTTTTGTGATCCAATTGGTGGATGTTACCTCAGTATAATGGAACGAATAATGAATGAATGGGAGGTGATAGTGGGAAAAATTGGGAAAGATTTAAAGAAAATTGGAATATTTATGCCATAACACTGATGTCCTTATAAGACGTCGTTAATTGGAGTCACAACCGACACAGAACACACTAGGAACGTGTTGGGATACAATGCAGTGGCGGTCCAATGATGGTCCAACGCTCATGTGAACCAACATGTAAGATTGGTTTAATTTTTAGTAATACCATTGAGTTGCTGGCAAGGCAATATGGCTGAGAGGAAGGGTGCATCATTGCTAAATCTTGAAAGTCAATCAGCAATATGCGGTACCGGACGTTGGTGGGTTTACCATTCCGACAACACCCCTCAGTGGCTCGGTGTGTTCCGGCACTCTAAGCCAAGGGCCTTCAAGGCCTGTAGTGCTGAGTTATTATTATTGTAATACCGTTGAGTGAAGGAATTGCAGACACAACCCTACTTGTGAAACGGAAAAGGGAATTGGCCATCACGCGACGCTATTTGTCTTATGGGATCTGAGATTTTCGGATATTGGGATCATGGAATAACTTTTATTCCAATAATTATTTGAATAAGATTTCAATCAACTATTCTTTATTCAATATTTGGTTATTTTCGATTTTTGATCGCACATCATTTCAATGAAATATTATGAAACGTTATTTGAATCAAGCATTAAGCCCAATTTATAGATTACCGTCCGCCCGCCCGCCCGTATACCGTAACCGTAAGAAAAACATGAGTAAATGGCCTGTGTGTGTAGATTACGGCGTTCCGCAAGCCCGTTCCTTCCGCTTGTAGAAAGATGGTCAAGTTTTAACATTTTACGTTACGGGCTTACGTTCGACCAATCAGAACATGTATTGTAAAATTTTAAATTTCTTTTAACAGTTTATGACTTTTACTTGACTTTTACAAAGATGGTCAGAATTTAAGGAAGCGTCTTACAGATATGATCCCTTATTGTTACTAAGAAACTTGGAGCAGGAGTAAAGAGCCGAAAACAGCTGTTAAATTCAAACCTAAGCACATTTGTGCATGGGCAAACAATACCGTAACGGAATTTATAAAATAGCCACTGCGAACGTTGCTGCGCTTACGGTTACGGCATACGGACGTGCGGGCGGACGGTAATCTATAAATAGGGCTTAATAACTTTTCACCACACAAATTGTTATTCAAATAATATTACTGAAATAAATTCGATTCAAGCATATGCACGTATGTTTGTTCGGTTTCCGTTGCCGTCGCCGATTTGTTTTTATGCAAAGCATATGCGTTTTTTTCTGACATTTCCAACGGACCGAGCTTTTTAATGATCACAACAACTATTTAATTTATTTTAAAAACTTAAAAATTATTTTTTTTAAGATTAAAATAAAGTATATTTTGAATTTTTTGATTAAAAACAATTAAAAAAATCATTTTTAATTTTTTTAAGTTTAATTTTTCAATTTTTCAGGCGAATGCCGACACCAAAGTTTATCCTAAAGCCCAATTTATAGATTGCCGTCCGGCGTATGCCGATGCCGTAACCGTAAGCGCAGCGTCGTTCGCAAAGCGTATTTTATAGATTCCGTTACCGTAATGTTTGCCCATGCGCAAATGTGCTTAGATTTGAATTTAACAGCTGTTTTTGGCTCTTTACTCTAAGATGCTCCAAATTTTTTTAGTAACAGTTGTTAGTAGATAGTTCTCTCTTGGCATATGTTACATATGCATCATATCTAATGTAGATTCTTTTCAACCTATCCTACGCGTTTTTTCTTATTTTCTTCTTGTAATGTGTATTCATACAGCATCAAAATATTATTAGGTATGACAGTACATTTCTCAATTTATTATTATGTTTAATTGTTATATAATATGATATAACAAACAATATTATTTGTAAAACCAACAACCCTGGATACGGAGAATAAATAAAATGAATATATGAATAAAGATGATGATAGATGACCACATGCTTCCAACTCCTCTTTTATGTATGATAAATGACACAATGGCTCCCCCTGCTAATACGTTTTTGCTATAACTACTTGCATAGTCCTGTTGATGGCTACAGCCCATGTAATAAACCGACCCTATCACAAAGAAGAATGTGTACTTTTATTAAGTACACACGTAGATACCATAGTAATAACTATAATATTTTCTTTTGATTGAATATCTCTAAATTCTGGAAAAGGAGACCTTTGGATCATATCAAGATTATATGTAGATCCATTCCATTCCGCACAGGCCATTTACTCATGTTTTGACGCGAGTAAGTAGCGTCAGAGTTATTATGTAAAATGTGTTATGTGGAATATATTACATCTGGTAAAAATATGTTATATAAATGTATTAAAATAAGAAAGCCCAATTTATAGGTTACCGTCCGTATGCCGTAACCGTAAGCGTAGCAACGGGCAAAGGGCATTTTATAAATTCCGTTAGCGTAATGTTTGCCCATGCGCAAATGTGCTTAGATTTGAATTTGAATTTAACAGCTATTTTTGACTCTTTACTCCTGCTCCAAGTTTTTTAAAAAAGTAATGTTAAAGACTCATTTTAAAAAAGAGTACGCCTCTGCATTGAAAACGATGGCCATCATTTTGAACAGTTTTTAAAACATTAGCAGTTTTTCACAAGCCCGTAACGTAAAATGTCAAAACTAGACCATCTTTCTGCGGGCGGACGGAACGGATTTGCGGAACGCCGTAATCTATAAATGGTTACACACACACAGGCCATTTACTCATGTTTTTCTTACGGTTACGGTATACGGGCGGGCGGACGGTAATCTATAAAGTGGGCTTACAGATTAACAGTGTATAAATGAATGCGTCAGCGGTAGAGAAAAATACACTATAAGTTTCCAAGTGTAAAAAATACTCGATTCTACCAACTACTTACCTGAATCGAAACTGTAAGGGAAGGTTTACATATATATATATCGGAAAAGTCCAAGCTTTTTTTTCAGGCAAAGGAAAAGATATACAAAATACGGCTTTTTGTTAATAAATATATTAAAACTTGAACATTAAATAAATATATTTTTTTTATGACAAGACCACTATAACGTTCGCTATTTGTATCTAGGTAGCAATGTGCACAGAAAACACAGTCAAACTGCGTAAACTCTAGCATACGCAAAAGTGATTTGAAATTGAAATAAAAGAAGAGTTAGAAATATATTAAATTTGTTGGAGGTTATACCAAAATTAAACCAAATAAGTCGAAAGCAAACAATGCGGCAGGTACCTGGACTTTGATTTTATTATTTTCTATTTCTTTTTTGTGTGTATGACTTGATGTAAAAATGTGGAATATTGCAAATTTTAGTATATTATAGATATAACCTCTAATAAAAACGGTTTACATTAAGAAAACAAAAGAATTAAGTAGATATATTGAACATTTAAAGAACTAGAACTTAATGCAGATTTGAAAAATCATGTTTCGAGAAAAACGCGTTCAAAGTTTCGCAGTAACAATTTTTACAAATAGTTCAACATACACTTAGTCAGCTATTCCAGCACCACACATTAATCCTTCTTCTTCTTCTTCTTCATACTTCTGTATTTGCAACATTTGTTGCTTCTCTTTAGACAGCGCAGCGAGTTTTGCATAGCTGGACACACTCGATCTGCTCTGCCCGTTATGTATGCGCTGACGATCAGAATTGACCACGAAATTTTTGGTATTAAGTTCTACTGCAATTCCCTACGCATTTATTATTTGTAATACAGAAAAGTAACCTTCATTGAATAAATTTGCGGCAATGTAGGTAGCAAGTTGAATTGTTTGTGAGTCGCAGTGTAAATCTTTTGGAGCTAGCTACACACATGAATTAAACGAGTCGTTTCAGTTTTTACAATTTTTTCCAATGCATCTTTGCAATAAATCACTGTAGAACAACTTCATAAATGGCTAATTTTTAAATTAGGCTAATAGCATCTTGATTTTTTTTTGCAAAAAAGGTCATGTTTGAATGAAGCAAGCTCCACCTTGGCTTCTGCAATGCGCCACTTACACAGGCTGTCTACACCTTTTGGACAATAAATGTGTCGTGGATCCGCGTCGGTTGAATATTTATAATGAAATGTAGCCCAAATAGCTGCCTTCATTTTTTATGCAGAATCTGGATGTTGTCTAATTGCCAGTCCATAGTACACTACTGTTAAGTTGTCAATAACTTTGTCAGTCAGTTTACCAGCGCCCTTTCCTCAAAGTCCACTCATTCTTTTTTGTACATCTTCGCATTCTCTTTCTTTTTCTTGGACAGTAACATCTTCGTACGGCTAAAAATCACAAATTGCTTAAACGGTTGTCTTGTCTCAGTCGTCTATCCGAAATCCTGCGAAAATTTCTTTTATGGCATCGCATCAACTTCCATTTTTCCTGTGCTGCTTTGATGATCCATAGTGCGGTTACCTTTGCCATCATATTCCGCCGTACCTTGCTCTAGTTTCCTATTGGCGCAATTTTGACAAGTGCTCATAGCAATATCTATAACTTTCTTCCTGTACTTTCCAATTAAAGTAGCTCTATCAAATAACGATGAAAAACCTAGTTTCTTTCATGAGCCGTGTCCAGATGCTGTATAGACGTAGTGGCTCATTTCCTGCTTTAATACTTTTATACTCTCTTCTTCTTCTTTCACGGCTTTCTTTTGAACTAATTCAAAAACGGCTTTCGACGCAATATGAAAATTATCGGCAAAACCATAGTAAATAGAGCATCTTACTTAAAGGTTATTTATATTTTTTTTCAACTTCACACCAAACGCTGAATTAGAAAAAGTAATCGCAGAAATATACAATGCCACAAATACAGTTGCGGCCATACATGGTGAACCCTTAATAATTCTAGGAAATACGGTTCCACGAAACTGTATTTATTTGTTACCTTTAATGGCTTTCTAAGAAATTTAGTGTAAGTAAGTGCATCTGCAATAAATTGATACATTTTATGGTAGTTTTCTAAAGCGTGAGAAAGTGTGTTTTAAGCAAAAGAAATATTGTTAGATCAGTTTTTTCAAATGTGCGTTTTATTTCGGATCTAGTTGCTTCGTATTATTGTAATATAAATAGCTACTCTGTCGTTTATTTGTGAGCGCGACTGTAGTAACATTTATAATTATTAAAGACAACTATACATATACTAACAAACAATAAGTATAATATTTCGACCCGAGTAGCCCCGAGTCGAATATGTTATTGCATCTAATATGCTCCGTTTGTGTTCAGTACACTCGCTCTTTTAATAAGCCGTAGCGGCTTAAACAATGCTAATATTCCGAAACCGCTTTAACCATGTACTTTAGATATTTGGAGCTTTTCAAAAAATGCAAAAAACCAAAAATCGATTTTTCCAGTCAAATATATATAAACCCACCCCTTAACTCGATTAGTACTAGTACTAGGTTTCGAAACATCATAACTGGTTTCGATTTAATATAGCGTTCCGGAACATATAAAGGTACTCGTTTGTTCCGGAACCTTTACTCGATTCCACCCAACACTACACTTAAAGATTTCATAATAAAATGTTTTATAGCAATAATTTGTTTATATTTTCCCACGGCAACACTTTTCAACCAGAAATGAAGTGTGCACGGAGAATAAAATGCTACGCTCGAATTTCCACTCGATTTGATTTTTTAGCTCTGAAGCAATATTTTATTACTATGAGCAAATAGAGCAAAGTCTTGCGGCGTTCTTATATTAGCTTTGAGATGCTTTAGAGTAGATCTTTCGCTCAGGATTTGAATCGGGAGCTCGCAGATTTATAATGGTGGGAGAAGGTATCCCAAGACATCTAACGGTTAACGGTGTAAGCGACAAGCATGATAAGTCTTCACTAAGTCCCATTCTCATTATTCTTTTTACTGTATGGACAGACAAAAATAGAGGTAGTGCATTCAAGTACGTAGTGTAAAATTTACTGTATTTCTGACAGACTATGAATTGTATCGGGTCAAAAATGATAAATTTTAACAGCATACTTTTATTATAAACTATTTGTTTTATTTAGATGAGCAGTTTTTACGTGAATTAATTTCAGACAAAATTTCAAATACATGTCAAAAAATCGACCAGATAAAGGTTCTTTTATGTTCAACTCCTTTGTATCTACAGAGAAAAATAATTCTTTAAATTAAAGAAATGTTTCTTTGCGACTATTTAAAAGAACCATTTTTTTCAGCCAAAACATATTTCCTTCAATTAAAATAGTGTTATTTATTATTAACGACGGAAGTTAATTGAGTGCAAAATCTTAAAAAAGAATCCGCTCTCATTCAGGGGCGGATCCAGAGAGCCATATTGGGGGGGGGAGGGGGGGGGGGCAAACTTAGTCAATTTTCATCCTTGAGATGAGCATATCATATATGTTTGTATCATAATTCTTTCTTAGTTTGCGGAATTTGGGAGGGGAAATTTCCCTAATTCCCCCCCCCCCCCCCCCCCGCTACTTGGTGTAGCCAGTGTAACAGCAGCGAACAAACCTTAGGTCTTTAGGCGACAATATGGCGGCATATAGAAATCGATTATTGCCACACCGAGTACAAATGATGCAGAAATGAAGCGATAAATAGAATTCTATTGTACACCCCAGTTCCAATTTCCAATAGTTTGTTAGTTGTGGTATAGTGGTATCTAGTGGTATAGTGCTGACCTGATAGTAGTGTTGCCAACTGGTGGGAAATTTCTCGATTCGTGGGAAGTTTTGAAATTGAAGGGAAAAAGGGAAATAGCATTCGTGGGATTTTTTTTTTGCATAGTTGTGTGCTAATGATTATTTAATCAAATTTAATGATTTGTTAACCGGTTTGAATAATAGTTTATGATACGTTTTAAAATATTTAATTAATAACAGAATTGCATATCGTGCAAACACGCCGTTATAATATAAATATATATAGGTCTCAATGTCGCTCCAGTGCAAGACGATAGTCTATAGTGCACCTTAGTCTTATTTGAGCGGCAACAGCAATGTCATGCCGGGTAAGTTGCTATTACTTTAAGGGTCTTATACAATTATTATAATATAAATGCCTGCTATTCTATATATCAGAAATTATTTACTAAGAAAATTATTTGTTTACGTTATTTAAGGGCTGTTCGAACATGCAGTTCCCGAATGGTTGGTAATGACGTGAACCAATCACAGAACAGATTGGAGTTCTCGCGAACTGGAATGCGTTGTCTGATTGGTTCACATGATCGTGAACCGTTCGCGAACTGCATGTTCGAACAAACCTACTTGAATGGTGCGGCTATACTATTAGCTCATTACTTTATTTTGCTGGCATAGGGCTGGATCCCAACTGCGTCATCATGCGCAAGAACATACTTTGTATATTTGTACCATGGTATTTACTGTATTTTGTGCATTCGTGGGAATTTTGTTAAAAAAGGGAATTTTTGATAGTTCTCGTGGGATATTTTAGACTTAAAGGTTGGGAACACTGCCCGATGGTTGGTACGCCTGTAACTAATTTTACTGATTTTGACGTTTATGATCGTTACGTTAGTGCTAGTTTTTTTGTTTATTCTTAGTTTTGGATTTGTGATTTATGGTCAATAGTTTGTTTAGTGTTTAATATGAATAGTTTAATAACTTAACTTACCAGAATAGGAATCGTATAATGCACAAAGCAGCATTAAACATTTGTTTAATATTTCTGGATTCATGCCCATCCCTCTATTTACCCATTGTTTATTGACGCAAACTGTTGGATGAAGTTCTTAAGGCAAATATTTAAGATAACGAATTAAAATGTAGAGATTAGAATATAATACTTCTGATTTCTTTATAGAATTCAGTAAACATGAATGAGTATGACACCATAAACATGCAAAATTCAAAGGTTATGCATAGAAGTGAGTTGGATGTGGTAAGGTGCTTACAACAGCGAAGCACAGGTATCAGCCATAATAGACATTCATATGATTTAAAAATGCAAGCAGAGGATATTTTTGTGAGAAAGAAGTTCGATGAACTGGTGATATATTATTTTTATAATTTCCATTCAACTGCTAATAAATTTTTATTTAGAAATGTGAAGTGCCTGGCACCCCAAGATCAACATTTCTTATGGTATTTAGCCCTGATGGTAGTAAAGTAGCATCAACCCATGGAAATCATAACATCTATGTAACAGATGTTAAAAGTGGCAAAAATATAAAAATTTTAGTGGGTCACCCAAGAACACCTTGGTGCATAGCATTTCATCCTTCATCTAATCAAATTTTAGCATCGGGCTGTTTAGGTGGACAAGTTCGTATATGGGACCTTAGCGTAAGCATCATTTATGATTAGGAATATTATTATTACACATAGTAGTATTAGGAAATTTTATTGGTTCACGAGTTAATATAACTGTAAAAAGGAAACTCTAAATAGAGATGTTGTCTTTAGTTATCATTTTTTTATATTTTTATTTTCGAAAAAAAGTTTTCTTGCAAAAAATGGCAGTGGTGGATTTTAATTAATAACTCATTGTGATATGCATATATGAAAAAACAATGAGGGGAAATCAAAAGGATTCCCGCAAAGATAAAACAGTTTAAAATGGTTGAGTGAGTGACGTGACAAGAAAAACAAGAAAACCATTTATGTGTGTAAGATAAATTAGAATAATATAAGTGTTCTGTGTGAGTGACATGTAAACAGGAAATGTCAATGAGCAATGATAAAATGACAATATTTTTTCATGTGACATAAATAAAAATTTAGAAATTATGATGATATAAATGATGCACAGAATGTTTTGTTACATATTCATACAACAAATTTGACAATGGGAATAGAACCTGGACCATATATATTATAGACCATCAACAACAACACTCATGGGAGCCTCAGTTAATAGAACAACAAGAAAAGGAGTTAATAAGACATAAAAGAGAATTGTTACATGAAGAGAGGAACATGCAGTCACCTAAAGATAATGGACATATTTATTATCACTAGGGTTGCCATACGTCCGTATTTTCTATGGACAGTCTGTATTTTGTAAGCCTTGTCCATAGATTATAAACTGTCTGTAGTTTGTACGTATTTCTGCAAGGCGTCCGTATTTTTTTCTAGTTTCCTATTTGTCGTACTCAAGTCGTACTTTTGTCATTTTATAGTTATTTTAGCATTCAAACTTTCGTATGATGTGCGTTAACATTGCATTTCCAGTAACATCACGTCTGAAGAGATATATATCTATATTTTTATATAATATTAATAATTAAACAATATGTCTCAAGTGAATATTGAAGAACATTTCACGGAAATGTTAATTGATATGGTGCACTGTCCGTATTTTTGCTTTTGAAAATCTGGCAACCCTAATTATCACAGTAATATCATGCAGGATGGGGCAGAATTTGACATAGGTAAGTCAAATTTGATATTCAGCATCACTCAACTTCATGCTTACAGTGATACCTAAGATCTTTTAAATTAAGGATTATGTCACTATTATAGTCAATATAGACCCTAGCTATAAACTATAAGCCAATTGCATATTCTATCAGTAAAAAACAAGCTTCAGCCATCTTTCCGCAGAATGTGGAAAACTGCAATGTAAACCTCCTTGTTTTAAATGCGACAAGACTGACCATATCGAAAATACTATCAGTTGAAAGTTCCAAGAACCATGAACAAAATGGACATTGCTTCAAAACTAAGATGTCTATTTTATAAAGTTATGACGATTAACGGCATTTATAAATTTGTGTAAGGAAATAGTTGCATTAACAACATAAATGCCTGGAAAATGGGTATAAAGTATGACAGGCACCATACCACATTGAGAGAGTTTCGAGGGAATGAGTATTAAAATGGACACATGTGTAAAATGCAGAATAGATAATATCCAAATCGAATTTTAAACTTGTATAGTAATGGACAAATAACAAGAAGATGTCATGCTTATTGGTGGGGGCGCTTTGGGTCAACACAACATCAGAATTACTATACATGGAGGTTTGTTGCTAATTGAATCCCTTGAGGAAGAGAAAGAAAATTGCCGAAGAGAAATCGAAGATTGCTGAGACGGGAAACGAAAGTTACTGAGAAGAAAGCAAAGATTGCCGAGAAGAAAACGGAGATGCAGGAGAAATGCATCACTATCAGGCGGTGTGGAATACACTACTAAGCCGAATTCGACCAGAGCCGATGAAGACGAATTAAGACGAATTACCTCATGAGCTTCAATCGCCATCTGTTTTACGCAACACTTGACGATATAGAGCTGACAACAAGAATTGAAATGAAAATGGAATTTGGAAATAACGTCGGCAGAATCTGAAAAGTGACGTCTCTACAGGCTACACTATGCCCAACGTGATGTTGTTAGAGAGTCCGTGCAGCGATTACTGCAGGCGGATATTGTGCGTCCGTCAAATTTATCTTAAGCTAGTCCAGTCGTAGTCTGATGTTTGGGTGGAGAACACATTATAGGCGACTGAATGCAGTGCAATGCTTCTTATGAATATTTAAGAATAATTGGATCACCTGAAACAAGCGCTATTTAACAACGGTGGATCTCTGATTATCAAGTACCCGTAATTGAGAATTCCAGGAATTTGACCGCGTTTGTGAGCAATGATGGATTGTAGGTGTATACCGTTTAGACTTGTAAACACTCCTGGTGTTTTTAATAAACTAGAGAACAGTGTTTGTGGAATTATATATATAAATATTGCTGGAGGTTATATGGATGACATTCTAATCGTGAGTGAAACTGTTTGTGGAGGACTACACAAATTTAAGCAACTCGAGAAGGAAGTACTAACACAAACTAGAATATAAGAAAATATCGTTTGTTATTGCGACAGTTGTCAAGGTCATGGGATTAAAATTAATAGCAATTGTGTTAGACCTGCTCAGAAAAAGTAGAAGCCGACTAAAAAGTGCTCCAAGAATACATATGAAATTCGTCAATTCATGGAATTCACTGGATTCTTCGGAGAGCTATTCATGTTGACCGGAAAAAATCAGCTATGCGAATGAGAAAAGAACAGGAAGAAGCAGCCTGAGAAATTAGGGACCAGTTGACGCAGACACTTGTGTTAGTCCTCTGCAACCTGTATGCTGATGTGGAAGTCCATACGAACGCCAGTAAAATGGGACTAGTTGATACTTTAAGTAGACACTCCATGAAGAGGCAGCGTGACATGTTTTAACAGCAGAAATGATTGGGCAATAAGGATGTAGTTGCAAGATCCAAAGTTAGACGAAATAAGAGAAACATCATAAGGTAGGTAAAAAACCTGTTAAATCGTAAAACGGATGATGAATTAAAATAGTTGGTTCCAAGAGAAATACGTCGATGTCATAATGACATGGAATACCTTGGTTACGATAAAACTTCCCATCAGTTAAAACAATGTTATTGGTTTCCTAAAATGGCGAAGAAGGTAACGGGATATTTGAAATCCTGTATTGAATGTGCATGTCATAAACCAAAGAGCAATATGTTAAAAGTGGAATTACATAGCATTGAAAGGATACCATTCGATAAGTCAGCATCGGCTACCTTAACACTTTTTCTCAAGAGTTTAAAGGGAAATACGCATGTTCTGGTTTTCATAGCCCATTTCACCAAGTCCGCTTACATTAAGGCAGTAAAAGAAACAGTTTTGAAAACGTAATCAAAACCCACGACGAGATATATAGTATTTTCAGTACAAAGTTGCAACGGCGACTGGTACATACGTCACTTTATGAAAAGCGAAATAATTACTATTCATCCTAAACTCCGTGCTGCACCGAAAGGTACTACATGAGGCTACCTATTCTCAGTACTATAGGGACTCCATAACAATTGAAATGTTTCTACTAAATGTGCCTACGTCATTGATAAGGATAGGCGCTCAAGTTATCTCTCAGATTTTGATAAAATTTGGTAGGAATATAGAACACCGAAAAATATTTGACACGTATTTTTTTAGCGTCCCATATTTGGTTGTAGGGGGTGTAATTGGGGCTCAAAGTTTCCCACAAAACCACTTTTTTTGCCATATTTCAGAAACGATATCGAGATTGGGTAAATATCAAATCGTTCCTTGTTAGCAGTTATACATTTTAGGTTGAAAAATGAACAGTGGCACATCTACGGGCTGGTTAGGGGGCTAAAAAATACCATTTTCTTCTCACCCCTGCCTCGTACATTATAAATTCAATTTTTTTTTTTTAGTCTTTAAACTACATGAAAGAATAAAGATTAGGTGTTTTTGGAGTTTTTTTCTAAATGATAATTTCGGGAAGTTATCATTTCTATGAATAATTCAATTTAATATCGCATTGTATTTCAATTAAAAACCGTTTGTTATACTAAAATATAAAAAGTGATACGTACAATAGTTATGCCAAATAAAGTTCGTCCGTTGTTGGTCATCTCATAAATATAAATTACTTTTTCACGTCTTAGCAAATGAATATGTTTATGTTTGCCAATGTATGCAATTTTAAAAATAAAATTATCATTGCCTCTATATAAGAGTGTGGTCAGCTCTAAAGTGTATTATTATAAAATGTCTGGTTCCATTTGTTACAGTTAGTTATCAAACACATATTCTTAAAGATAATTACGACGTATGACTCTTTTTTGTGTTAAATATATTGAACGTCTTGACAATATTAATATTAAAATCTGATTGTGAACCGAAATTCGGAATGCTGGTTTATTCAATGTCGTAAACGGGATCGCTACAGCCACTCAACAATGATTTCAAACTGTTTGCGCAAGTGCTTCTTCAACACCATTTTGTGGAGATGCATTGATGCATTGATGAGGTGTATTGATTATTTATTAAACTTGTTAATATTGTCAAGACGTTCAATATATTTAACACAAAAAGGCCATTCTGGATACCTTGTAATTATTTTTAAAAATACGTGTTTGATATAACTCACTGTAACTGTAGTAAATGGAACCAGACTTTTTATGATAATACAATTTAGCAAGCTGACCACACTCTTATATAGAGGCCGCGATAATTCTATTTTTAAAGTTGAATTTATAATCACTTGCACACATTGGCAATCATAAACATATTGATTTTGCAAGAAGTGAAAAAGTAATTTATAATTACGAGATGACTATCTGCGCACAATCCTTTTTGGCGTACTATTTGTATTTATCACACTATTTTTTATATTTTAATATAACAAACGATTTTTAATTGAAATGAATGCGACACTCAATTTAATTCCAAAAATATGAGGGGAAGTAGTGTTTCATAGATGTGAATGAAAATCTAAAAACATAATGTTTATTTTCTTATGTAGTTTGAAGACTAAAAAAAGAAAACTTGAATTTGAGAAAAAAAGTATAACTTTTAACCTCCTAACCAGCCCGTGGATGCGCCGCTGTTCTTTTTTTCAACCTAAAATGTACGACTGCTAACAAGGAACGACTTGATCTTTACCCGATCTTGATATCTCTTCTCGTTTCTGAAATATTGCAAAAAAATGTGTTTTTGAGAGAAAAATGTGTTTTTGTGAGCCTCAATTTCACCCTCTACAACCAAATACGTGTGAAATATTTTTCGGTGTTCTACATTTCAACCAAATTTTATCATAATCGGAGATATCAACTTGGGTGCCTTTGCTCAAGGAGGCTACGGCAATGATCTAAGTTCTTCGTGTAACGTGAGATATATTTGCACTATAGCATTTAAAGAGTTTGGTTTGTTGTCGTAGCATCCTCAGTGATGTATGAATCAGACGCCGCTGCAAGATATTACTGCTAGGAGACTCAGTTGCAACAGACTAATCGCGGAAACTGGGACCAATATTCAAGGCGTATGAAGTCGCCACAAGAGCTTGTAGTGCTGAAAGAAGCCAGCAAAATTTAATCCGCTATATCCTATCGATGCAGTGAAAGCATAGTGCCAGTTTTCCAATTCCGAAGAAAAAACAGCGAAGCCAAGGGAGTAATTATCATTTTCGCAGTTGGTAGAATGAAAAAAGCGACACGAAATAGTGGGAGAAGAAGAAATTGTCGTTAGTTGTCATTCTTTAAATTTTTGTAAAATATGTGTTTTTATAAATAAATAGCCATTAACCGTTAATTGGATTTGTCATCATTTGTAATATAAATACTGCTTCTTCGACTTGAAGTTCAGATATATAGATAGAGCAAGTAGATTTTGAACAAACCTCGAATAATATCAAATGTTTCGAAATAATATTAATGTAATTATTAATGTGAAACGAAGGTTAATGCAATTTGTGTAGAGAATGCATTGAACCAATGGCGTCTAAATATTCAGGCCTGGGACATTGAATGGCAGATACCTCGAGAACATCGGCCGCAACAGTGGTTAGGCATGACATTTATACCTCTATGCATCAGTACCCCGTGCGCACACCGTGCGATATCCCGATACGGTTCCTACTCCCAGCCCATGACGAAGGCCTGTATATTTAATTGCCGTTGACTGTAGATATAAGTTCGGGTTCTAGCTACCTACTTGTCCCTTGTTTTTATTCTCTCGTTTTGTTAACCTTATTCATTTGAGCAAGGATCATTTATCCGCACTATCTTTATTAAACTGTTATATCTCCTTTCTATTTTTGCAGGGTGGTAGCGAGGTTTGGACTTCTGAAATACCTACTGTAATAGCTTCAATAGCGTTTCATCCTGATGATCGTTTATTAGTAATAGCTACCTATAATGAACTTCATTTTTGGGACTGGAGTAAACGTGAACCGTTCATGCAGGTTGCAACTGGAAACATAAAAGAAAAAGTAATTTAGCGTTTAATATACATTATTTGTTTTGCTGAAGTAATCTGTTTAATTATAGGTTCGTTATGTAGCTTTTGATAAAATGGGACATAAACTTATCACAGGGATATCTAATAGTCCACAAACTAGATGGGAAAGGGTCAGAGCGCCAGTTCCAGTACCTAGACAAGTCGAGATAGATCTGCAAGTCCGTATCGACGAAGAATTACGCCACGTCTCATTAGCAATATACCTACAATTTCAACTGCACAGGTTTCTTATATTCTTTTATATAATTTCAACTTTGTTAGTACATAGAACTTCACGTTATAGGCACAACAAAGCCCTAGTAGCAATGACACTAGAGAACCATTAACAACAGTACCAGAAAGGGAAAGGAGAATAACAGCCTGCTATCGTAATTTAGTTAGGGAATATGAATTATTGGTTCACAGATATCTACAAATTTATCGTCCACCTACAATGGTATGTGTACAATTACATTATTTTTTCTTAGGTAAAAGTATTGAATATTTCTAATTAGCTAGCTTTCTTACTACATTTTATCTAGATTTAGTTATTGTTGATTGCGGAAAATATGTCACACCTTTGCAAACATTTGTGCACAAGCACATTGGAGAGTGTATTCTGATTTTAAATCAAAGATTTATTCTAATTTGGGTTGAAGAAACCTACTGTTTAGAAATAGGTAGAAGCTAGTATAAATCTTGAGGTGTATTAAGATTGACAATAAACGAAAATATTGATTATCGATATTAAAGTTTGGGACCTTTTTTAAATCTAAATAGTGATTGAAAACGTTCCTTCATGCTTTTATTTAGACTTAAGCTGCTATGCAATAATTTCGCAGTTGATAATACTAGGAAAAGCAAAATAAGGAAAATAATTTTTTATTCACTTCTTCCTCCAGAATTTTTAATTAGTATTTTTGACCGTATTGTCATCCTACTGGAAAGTGAAATAAAAATTTCACCTAATTAAAATAAACACATTTTCCATTTTCATGAACAATGACAACAGTAAATGTATAGCAGTAGAATACTTGAAATATTTCAAGTAAATAGAATGAATAAACTTCAACTGGAATTACTGCTCGTAGGTAATTCATTTAATTGGGACGAAAGCATAGTTCATAAATTTATGCCTAAATGCTTATATGAAAGAATACGCACGACTGCAAAGAATACAATTTTCTAGTATTTAATACACTTTGTTTATTAATTATTAATAATATTAGTTAGTTAAGTGTGGACTTAATAACAAAATTTGATATTCGGGAAAGCACTTAAAACTAACAAATATTTGTTATGCCAATTTTCACAAAGAAATTGTGAATATTCTATTTTCATATTAAATACAACAAATAGTTTATTCAGTCTAAATCAATTGTATTTTAAAAACTATGGAAGTTTTGCATTTTCAAAATAAGCATCCTAATATACAAAAAGGCAAACATCTCTCCATTTATTTAGCAACTACTAATTTGATATTATAAGAATTCTGCCAGAAGCATACTCTATTTAGCATCTAGTTTTTATGCAGTAAAGAACTTCTTGGCAACATATGTATGTTTTTTTATGTCATTTGCGGTAAATATTGCCAACTTCACCGCGCAGCGTCACAGCATCTCACAACTATTAAAATTAAAGCACCACGGTAACCGTTTAATTGAAATACATATTTACGTTAAAATTTAAAATGTTATTCTTTAAAACTTAACCCGATTGCGATTACTAATTATCAGACTACCAATTTCTCTTACAATAGACATTAAAATGGTGTAGGAAAATAGTGTAATATGCTCAAAAGACTCTGATAGTGTAGAATTCACATTTGTTCTTTTATGATTTTCTGAATGGATTTGTTTAGATCATTACGTTCATTGTTGAAAATCTCCAACGTTTTCTCCTGACATATCTTAAAATAATAATTCTATTACAAAATGTTTGCGCTTTACTGCGATTGTGTTGAAAAGGGTGGGAACTGTCTACATATCATGTTTCCTTAACTGTACAGTCGCCGACATTATTATTTAACACTCGAACGAATGGCTTGACGCTTTGATGGTGCTAAATATTAATGTCGGTGACTGTACATACTTCCATTGTAACAATATTTTATAAATAAATGGTGTCATACATGTAGCATATCGTTTCATGGCGTTATTTTGTATGTAAATCTCGATATCTTATCTTACTTTTCATTTAGCTTCTTGTATACACATTCTAATGACAATATACAGGATAATTATGTGACAGTTTTTTTTTTTATATACTTGTATGCTTTCTGCACTGATTGAAATCGATGATTACTAAGGGGATAAGAGGTTTACATAGTGGTTTTAAGGACCTTTTTTGTGAGAGTCGTCTGATCTGAAATGTCTGGAAGCACTGCAACCTCTTGGCTTAAATTATATCGGCCATTCCAGTATCCTAGTACCCTGTACTAATTTGTATAGGTCTCTGTACACTACAGTCTGCAATTGATATCTCCAGTGCTGATCTTAATTTTCTGTAGATGTCCTTTTAGTGTACTGTGGTCTGTAAGGAGGCCTGTTACAATGCGAAGATGATTCCTACTAAGCTGTAGTAGTTATTCACTCTTCTTCTTTGATGGTCCATTAGTAAAGGTTATTCTATGAATTTGCCCGCTCTTTAAGGGCCTTAATGTAGAATCAATTTCACGTCTGCTGGAAAAGCGTAGTAACTAATCCCGATTTATAATTTCGATACATTTTTGACATCATACTTTAACGTTATTTCTTACAATCGACGTTAGAAAACTACGGTAATTACCGGCCGATGTAAACGTACTCATTGTACACAAAATAGAAACAACCGAGTTGTTGTTTCTATTTTGTGTAAGTATTGACAATATTGTCACTTCCTTTTCTAATAAAAGTAAAATCATTTTACTTGTAAAACTTTCTAATGAACGATGAAAGCATTCTGTTGCCACATTCCTAATTCAAGTTTCCGATCTATCTATTTTTGCGATTTTTTTAAACGTTTCAGAAGAAAAAGTTTAGGATATCTCTCGTTAAAATGTCGTATTTCATCTGGAACAACACGGCACACTTTGATATTATACGTAATCGGCACAATTTACAAACAAAAACAATTGCAACAATTATTTTTTCAAATGTTTATATTTTTTTATAGTTGAATTACGTTGAAGTTTCCAAATGTTTTCTGCCACATTGGATGCGTCATTTTTGAGTATAGTTATAGGTTTTTATTTACCAGTTGGCTCACCTCACTTCAGTTTTGTGCGTCAAATTACCCAAAACTAATGCCAGAATCGAATTTAGTGAGTTCAAGAACCCTTGGATACAAAAGTCCATAACAAAATAAATCATGTTTTAGACTGTTGGCTACGTTTTGGGAATTTGGCACCACTGCGGCGAGCGATGTCAATTTTCAAGAGAAAATAACTTTTACTTTTATTCTTCGAACACAGTTATATATTTGTTAATTTTAACTGATTTGTGTGGTTTACATTAGCAGGTATATTTAGCGTTATGGATGATTGTTAGGTTTAATATACTGCATGTAATATATTACTTTGGCGGTAAAAATGCGTCACTTTGGGTATGCAACTTTTATATCCTTATATTCAGAATAGATTATATAAGTAAAAATTTATTTTTTTCGTCCTTTGTGGGACGTGCTATATTATTCGTCTAGAGTGAAATTGGTACAATTTTTATAATTTATCGAATAAATTAAAAAAATAAATGCTTTCACTTGTTTGTATAAAGTAGAAATAAATAATAGTTATCCGTTTTTCCTTTTTAAATAAAATTTAATAATTTTTGATTTATCTAAGAGAATCCTGCTTCTTGTTAACCCTGATTAAAATTCTTGTGTAGGTATCTTACCGAAGATTGAACTTTGGCTATAGGCCTAGTCTTTATTTTAGAGTGATAAGATTATCTAAACACTGATGGAATCGTGCAAAATAAAAATATTAATCCTAAAAACGTGTATTGAGTTTCGGATCTTTCTGGGTTTCCACATATATGCTTATTTACTTATTTATTGCAAAATACTGTATGGAATAACGTGATTGTTTGTAACTTGTTCTAGATTGATCAAGGAACTGATCCTATGGAGATTGAACTTAGTAGCATATCTGGTAGTAATTTGTCATCATCTTCAAATGGTAGTAACTCCCAACCTCAAAATATTTCTGGAAATGAATCAATGTTGTGTGAACCACATAGGGACAGTTTTAATTCATTACGAAATAATACAGAACAATCTTCCTCAAGATCTACAGAATATTCATCCAGACGAACATTGCACATAAATCTTGCCACTTCGCGTTCAAATAACTGTGATAATGTGCAGAGTACTGACACCACTCACATTGATGAGCAAGTAAATCCTATAGATTTATCTAGATATCCAGAGGCACAATCTTCAAATAATAATAAATTACGTTCTCAAAATAGTAACGTATGTGTTAGCGGAATACAACCAACGTTGCAGATTTCAAATATACTACCGATTGATAATTCCACATTAAACTCAGAAGATACTGTGTTAATGCAACACGAAATATCTCCTAGAAGATCATTGACGAATATAAATATAGCAGAAGAACAAGAGAATCTTCACAATAGCTTAAACAAGGAATTGAAGCTTACTCCACAAAGTAAAAACAAAAGAAGGAATAGTGCACCAACTAGCTCTAACTCTTCAATACCATTTCAGGAATCTATTAAAGTAAATTGTGACATTAATTTACACTCATCCAGCGCAACAAGAGTGGAAAAATCTCAAGCTGATCAATTATCAATTTATTCTAATTCAAACGTTTTTGAGGATGGTTCAGTCATACAAAATGAAGATGTATCCAATGCCAATGGAGTATTAAACAAATTACCAAATTCTACTCATGAATTGTCGACCCAAAGCAATACTACTTTAAATGGACAAGAAACGGAAGTAACTAAAAATACATCGTATGGAGTGAATCTAGAAAACCTAGAAGATTCTGGCAAATGTACACATGGTGTTTTGCAAGAAACGCGAAATCCGTCTAGTTCAGCGACAGATTCAGCAAGTAAGGTATTTAATCGTGAAACTCAACCTTACACAAGACATTTGCTTGAAAATCGAGGAATCGTAGCTACAAATACGACACCACTGAAAGAAAGTAATACTAATACGAATATTTTAATGAGTGAACCTATGCCTAGTACATCTGGCATTTCTAGCAGAACTTCAGATTATTTGGGTTCTTCAAATACTCAAAGCGACGCACTACACGTATCCAAAAGGGAAAACAGAAAATTTTTTGATCATCCTCGTAAACGAGTTTATCCTTCTCTTTTAAAAAAGAGTAGGAGGCCTGTTATAGGTTCATCTTCTGAGAGTAGTAGCTCGGAAGAAGAAGGAGTTGCGACAAAGAGATTGTGTCCAACATCGCCCTTAACTCCCAGAACACAAAAACCTAATAACGGCACTACTAATCCTATATTAGAACAAAATACCACCAGTAGTAACGAATCTCCTACTTCACTTAATTATAATCACGAATTGGAAGCTTTAGTTACAGATTTATTATTGCGCAATGAAAATGGAAAGAGTGGTACCGTTTCTGAAAGCGTTTCGCGAAATAGCCAAAACTCTCAAACAGCAGTAAAGAACAGTCCACAGGTTTGTGATACTTGCGGATGTAATTTGCCTCAAGCACCGACCAATATTGCACAGGGTAGTAGAACAACCTTAACTAAACCTCACACTTGCGCTAGGGCAACAGAAACCCCTAATACAAGGACTACATCCACTACAATTTACACTTCTTCGGGAACATCAAGGATTAGCAGATCGGGAAGATTTTTTTCGCACAGAGTTTCAGCGTTTTATCCAACACGAATACAAAATTTGAGACCGTATTCACGTCTGAGACCCAATAATAGTTATTTGTCACCAGCTATGAGAAATAGATTAAGAATATTAAATACTTTGCAGAACACAAATAGATTTTCAGGGGTTTTTGCGTTGGATGAAGTAATAAATTATTCAGAAAGAACAGCAGCGGATGAAATTAGTGAACCGTCTGTAGGTTTTCATCCATTTGATCCGCCACCTGAATACGCTACTATCAATCCAGAAAATATTGGCATTGGGAATATGTACTCCAATATTGTACAAGAACTGGAATCAAGTTTAAACGATGTCAGGAATATAAGAGCCAGCAATAGAATAGGAGAAACTTCTGATATGTTGAGTAGTTTTTCAGAACGTTTAGAAAGTATTATGAACCAATCGAATGCCATTTTAAGGAATTTGCGAACATCAATTGAAACACTCCAACCGAACGAACAGGGCGTACCACCATTTGAAAATAATTTAGAACAACAACCAAGCGCATCTTCCTCTCGGCCACACCAGCCACGTGTTTCGTTTAATGATAATAATTTTTATCTAAGGCAGCAGATAAATCAAACAAGTGAAGAAAGTGTTAATACGTCTGAAGGCGCAAGCATTTTAGAGACAAATCCGCAAGATGACTTATTCCCTGGCCAGAACCGTAGTTCTGCGACATCAGATCACACATACCCTTTAAACTCCAGAAATTCGGAATCTGCATCTAATAATATGTCACCTTTAATGGCATCTTTGCACCTTACAGTATCACATATACAAAGACAAGCCAGGCTATTGCGACAGCAAGTTGAGAGTATTGAACGAATTGATCGTGCGATGTTAGAAGTGGCTCAGTTACAAATGATGAGACAAATGTTCATTGAAATGCAGTGCTACTTTAGAGCAGCACGATATAGCGATAATATAAGTTCTATGTTACGTGTTCGGCAGATGATGGCGGGAACAAGAATAAGCGACTCAAGTCCATACGATTCACCCAATGAGAGCACCACTGAAAATGTAAATAACTCTAATGAAACCGGTACACACTCTAATGATACCAATGCAAATGGGCATCGACAAACAGCTATACGTCATCAACCAAGGAAGACATATCCTAGATGTATATTTTTGGCACAAAGAAATCCCAGACGGGGTTCTGCTGGTAATATTCTGCAAAGAAGGTGTTTATCTAGGGAAAGGATGATGAGACGACATTCCTTCAGAAGATCTTTCACCTACAGATCTTTATTGTCGAGAACACCCATTGATTTGACGAATAGAAGCATTGAAAACGGTGGTTTGTTGTCTGCAGATTCTTTACGATCATTAACTCGCAGATTAGAGAGTTTCCTAATGGAACACGGTAGACATATAGGAAGAGTAGTAGAACCCACACGAACTAGTGCGTCTAGTACAGATAAAGATGAATACATTATGATGTTAAGACTGAATAAATGTAGAGCTAGAATATTAGGTCCTGATTCTCTTGGTAATTCTATTATCAGGCGTCAAACAAGCAGTGTAACTACTGATGGATCGTCGCGTTATAACGCTAGAGATATATTAACAATGGCAATTGAAAATTTAAGCGAATTAATGAATGCAAATATCACTTCGTCATTAAGATTAATGGTGTGGAACGTTGTGGATTTATCGCTGTTACTTTCTGAAATTCTGTTGCTTCAGATAGTCGATTCGATTCCACCGCCTTCTGGTATGAATCTCGATCCAGAGCGTGAAAGCTTATCTGCTAGAATTGACCAGATGTGCAGTAGGATGTTGCAAAATCGATTGAGCGGGCAATCTCAACAGTTGACTCGTTGTTTAAGACTAACGCGCTTGGCTGTTAGGCATGCTTCTCGTGCTTTGAATCAAACATACACCGCGCGCAGAAATTCCATGTTACCTACTAGTCATAATAGAGACCAGAGAAGAGTTCTGCTTGAGGAAATTAATAATTGTCTTCGTAATATACGCAGACATGGAATTGCCACACAAATGTCTAATCAAAGAATAGGCAGCAATACTGAAAATTTATCTAGAACTGAATGGTATCGTACCATTCATAGCCTTATAACTAGGTACAGATGTTCAACAGGATCGGATGGCACACAACCCGATGCTTCTAGAAGTCATAACAATACTGATAGCGTAGTGCAGACTGAAGCGCTGCAATCTTCGACACAGGCTAGTAGTGATGATGATAATAACGAAACTTACTGGCAAAATAATAACCATAATAATAATAACAATGGCGATTCTACTAACGAATCAAATGATCGTACGAGACCTTTGTATAGAACAAATAATGTAAATTTGTTTAATTTGTTAAATACAGAAGAACGAAATTTACCATCGTCGTCTAGAAATCGCCCATGGAATATTCCAACAGTGCAAATTAACGATATACCAATTTCGCAGTATCAATCACCATGGTTGCCTAGGTTCTTAGCAACACATAGACAACGCTTACCAGAAAGATTCTCAGAAATACGAACGTACCCAATGGGTAGTGTATTTAGACCACGTTTTTTGCATCCTTTGCATGGTAGCAATCCTTTTGAAACTGATTTCGATGAATCTGTGAGAGAACAAATATATGATAGTGACATTATGACGCCTATTACACCGAATCACAGAATTCAACTATGGGAATTTTCTTCTGGTGCGATACCAAATATTAATAACGGTATGTATAGAAATAACATCTCTTTCACTTTTCAGAGAGAACTATTACTAAATGTAGATAATATGCCAATATAATCTCACCACTAATGTAAGAATTATAAAAAATGAATTAAACGATGAAGTTTTATTGTAGGAGATTTCTGAAATGTTTCAAGAGTTTTAATTGCCAAGAAATATGTTATAAATTAAGCAAACTAACCTGAAGTTGCACATTGAATTGTTATTTACGAAAGCAAGTCATTATTTTTCATAAGTCAGAAGTTGCAAGAAGTAATTGTAAACTATGTTTTGTGTATTTGTGGCTCGTACATGCCTAGGTGTTGTATTTAAATCAGTAATACTAGTACAATTATGACTGATTCTTTGGATTCGATAATTTTGGATATTTTGTTGTGTGGAAATATTCAGTCTTCGTGTGTAATAATGTTAATAATTATTAAAATACACTTATTTTGTTTGTAGTATTTTCTTTTCTATAATTTTATTGTCAGGGAATTAGCTGTGCACTCTGTTAAAATTCTCTAATTTTAATAACATAAATGAAAATAAGACAACAACGTAATTATCTAAAATGGAGAACCAGGAGCTCGAACATTACCTTTTTTATGATTTGCTTTTCGTGAATTCGTTCAGAAACAATTTAATTTTGCTTATGTGGCCACGCCAGATCCTTCCCTTGCCATTAATATATATTCACTAGTGCAGACCGTTTTTTTGTCGGAGAACTTCGAATATTTATAGCTTCTTTTAAATACTTTCATTGCGGTCGTTACGTGAACGCGCATCTTTTGAAAAAAAAAATAATGCTGAGTTTATGGCGACTTCCTATCGAAACTGTCTACGCATTAAAAATGTTATGTTTGACATGCGTATTTTCCTAAAAGGTTGTTTCATTTCAGGCTTATTTTGTTGTAGATTTTACATGTTTGATTTGTTTCTTTAGCTTTGAAGAATGTGGTAGTTAATGAATGCAAAATACACAATGATGCTAGTGTTGACATAGCCAGCAATGGTAATATTTTGGTTACGTTACTACCTTCTGCAGGGTACCTGAATGGAACAAACAGACTAGGTAATGTATTGATAGAATTAGTTGTGTGTAGCTATAATTAGCTATCTGTGTATTGTTTAATGCCAACTTGAATGTTATTATTTTCATTGCACTATATTAGATAATAAATCGAAAAGGTATAGGATTTCTGAAAAAATCATATTACGAATATATAAATGTGTATACTTATATAAAGCACAGCATACACAAAAAGTGAAGATTATATGATCAATAACCATGAACCGGGTCAGTCAAAAGTTCTCACTGATTCCCAGTTAAGCGACTCGTCACCGCGCGTTAAAATTTCCGATTTTCTACATGTAGTTAAATAATATCATTTCTATCTATCTAGTTCTTGCGATATTTCGTGGCTCCTTCTTTGTTTATATTCGTTGTTTTCTACTTTTACCGGTCCCATGATTTATCTCATTATTTTTTCCACAATTATTAGATTCTCTTCGTCTTTCTTTGTAAACGTCATCGTTTCTGCTCCATACATCATTGTTGGTTTTATAATTGAGTTGTAGATGCTTAGTTTTGTTTTTCTTGTGAGCAGTTTGCTTTGTAACAATTTTTATAAGTTGGAATTAAGTGGGAATAGATACCTACAAATGCGGCCACGCGCTGCGCTGCGCCGCGCCGCGCCGTGCCGTCTGGATGGGAATCGACCTTAAGGTTTATTTTCGTTCGCTACTCCACGCTTACCACCAGATATTAATAATAAATTATCACTTTCTCCCCAGCGTTGAAAAAAATCAATTTCATCATTTAAAAAACAAATAGTACCTACCCCTCGATCAATCCTCCATTCTCCTGATGTTGAAAAGTAATCTCTTCCTTCAAGTGATAGTTATAATAGTTATTTGGTCATTTATTTTTATTATTATTTTCATAAAATTTTACTCAACTCTGATACGTTTAGCGTTATCGGAAAATTTTTGATTCCAATTCGCCCACCAGTAATTATAATTATTCTTTAGTCGAAATGTAATATGTTGTATAATAAATGGACGTTTTTAATAACCTACTATTTCTCTCCGTTGCTCTGTATCATATACCATAAGACATATAGACTAGGTGCGTTTGTCAACGGGTGATAATATTTGAATTTCACACATAGTATAGGAACGCCAATTTTCGTTAGATACTTGGCATGTGGTTCACCTACTGTGAGAAATATCTATTCTGTGCAGAACAAAATTCACAACTGGAAGGTGAGTTTCCGGATGCATAAGAAATACTTTATTTTAAAATGTATAAACACCATTGACCAAGTAAAAAAAATCTAACTTTATTACTACTATTTAAAGTTAATTTAGGGAGTTTGTGCTGCGTTTATACTTTTTCTCACAGGTTTGAAGTGTAAGATGTTTATTTTGAGTATTGAGAGGTATAGAACTTGATTTTTCTTATTTAGGTTGTGGTATAGCGTTTAAAAAACTGAAAATCTTACAAAGACCCTTGTTATTTTAAAAAAAAATTGTGAAGTGTAAGATAATAGCAAAATTCATGATAGCAAAATTTATCGCAAATGAGGTGCATTGTTAATACTACAACATGCTAAATAAATAAACAGAATGTGCAATTATTTTTTAAAGGAGTTATCAGTTTTCTTTACGTATATTTTTTTCAATATATATTGTGCAGTATCATGTTGGCTATCTTTATCGCATATGATCAACTGATAGCCCTTCATTATGTATGTATATGTCACTTAGAAATATTTTTTTAGGAGTGTACAGCTTGAAGTGGGAAAGCCTAGGTCAGTGTTTGTATGTGACAAATTTCGAGCAAAACGCCGTATCTGTATCACTATCACCACTGAGCAGACACCTAGTCGTTGGGTTAGCTTCTAGGAGAGTGTCAGTTATACCGAGTGAGAAATGGACGATGGCAAGAATTTTTGTTTTAAACGACCAACAGCACTCTCCTAATCAGTTATTACCAGTAAGGAAGTAGAACAGACAAGGGATCCAAATTTTATGAGTGTAAATTGTATACGCTGGTTACCGGTTTCTGGACAAGGACTTGTTTATGCTACAAATACAGGGCAGTTAAGGATATTGACATGACTTTAATCTGCTTAAAATAAGTGATATTTTCTAGTGATTACTCATATTTATATTATTACTTAAATAGAAGATATTTTATTTATCATTGACGATGTATTATTTCTACCAAGTCACAAATGAAATATTTTTGTTTACGTATTTTTTAAGTTCCTTTCTAAGTATTTTTATGCTATCGTCATTTTGTATTGTTAATCAGTTGTAGATGTTATTTAAAACTTTTGGATAGCAATTCTATAATTTGTTACTTTTGATATAATAACTGATCTTTTTCATGCTAAAAATATTTTATATTTGTGAAAATTTGTGCAACTATTATTTTCCTGAAATATTTAAATAAACGAGCAGTCTGTATAAATATTGTTTTTATAATTTAAAGTAGCAACTATTAACAAATAACCGTTTAAGATAATTGAATCTAGAGCTCAACTTAAAAAAAATCAATGTGTAAATTGTTCGTTTGACGATAAGTAATTCTTTCCATCTTCATAGGTTTAAGTTGTAGAGGTTTCTGCACACGTTTACTCTTCTAAGAAACAAATAATCTTAAAATCACAGTAACCAAATCTTTGCTTTTAATATTTGTAAAATCCGAAATAAATCGACACATACAAAGACTAGAAATTTTGAATTGGTTAATGTCTGTGTGGTTATTTATTCTAATTTTGTCATATATATATAAATCATTTCTAAAATGTTCGAGTGTAGTAATTTTGTAGGAACTAATGGGGATGGTGATTCTCGGCTCGATTGATGAAGTTTAGCTGTCATTGGTTCTTGATGGTAGTGATGCACTGTACATTTGAATACTAACTGCTTAGCAAGGAGCTAATCGATTATACCGAATGTGCATTTGCTGATTAAATAAAGTGTAGTATAGTACGTACAATACAACAAAATGTAAGTGTTTATTACTTTTTTTTTGATTAACATCATTATTTCCTTTTTTGTTAATTAAAGAGTAAACAACGTTACGCCTCTGGTACCTCAACGAAAATCATAACTCCACTTACAGGTGTTGTAGTATATAGGTATTTTAGTGATGAGCGATATTTCACGAACTGTGATTCTTTCACAGGATTGGGAATCCACGATCCCGACCGGTGATGGAATATTCTGAAAGCAGTGATTCGTTGATTCGTGATTGCGGTAAACGATCAACGGCGAGGCGCGACTGCGCACAGCAAATGAATGATAACCCGGATAGCCGGAGCTATTACGTCAGTGTCTTAACCTGTTTACAATGAATCGTTGAGAAAAGCTGACTACCTTTTTTTTTTTTTTTTTAGATGACTTTTTTTTGCAAGAACCACCCACGACCCTTTTTTTTTCGGATGAAGGAAAGCTATATCATATCTAAAAAAAAAAAAAAAAAAAAAAAGGTCGTTTTTTTTACAGCGCGATACCAGAGGACCTGTAGACCTGTAATAAGAAGTATACACGAAACACGATTTGATATCGATGAGTCAATACAGTGATCGCAATCACCGTTAATAATCACCGTGATTTGTAAATCACTTTCACGACTCACAACGTGATTTAAGAATCACAGTTTCGCTCATCACTAGTATTTTTGTTGTAATATATACCTACCTATTAATTAGTTATTAATAATAAAACTCGAAATAATGTATTTACACGTATATTTAACTAATTACACTACTGAACAATCCAACAATATGAAACAGCGGGGATAACATATGTACATACCTAATAAACATACATACTCTTTTGTCATTAAAATTATACACATATCAATTAAGTACAATATTTAAGCATTAGTAAAATTACAATGACTTCTACAAATATGTCGACGTTTATATACAGGACAACCCACATGGCCAAAGCTTCAGAGATACTTGACATAATTAAAAAAAAAAAAAAAATTTAATGATGCATCAAAGGGCTATATTAAGAAACATGAAAAAAAAAAAATTTGTAAATATTCTCATAAACAAGGATCAGCATTTTATCTATTTTAGGTACAATAGAGAAAAATAAAATGAAATATAAAAAGGAAATAGTATACTCGTATAAACAGAGACAAGAATAACGCAGCAGCCTGATATTTATCGAACACAACGTTCAACTGTTAGACATTGACGCAGACTGCTTGAACTGTTTCCCTAAATATTACCGGCCTCCTGCTTATTGATATTGCATTTTCTAGAAACATTAACATTGCGGTGGTTCTTGTCCGTGCTTATGAATTTAGTGAAGGTTAATGTGCAATCCTTGCCGCATAACGCTCTATTAATATTTTGTAATGAAGTGACCCTAATATAACCGGTCCCTAATTCTACTCGATGGCCATTTAGTTGTGGGTACTCTGTAATTTACTTTATATTTCCCAAATGAAACAAAAAGTAGAAATACTATATATTAATAAATTACATAATGAAATATTTGGTGAACCGATTATTACTTTAATGTACAATGTCGCATTTAAGTATCTCAAGAACTTATTAAAACATTGACAAAATATCTTCGTATGTCGCGCTGTGAACTAGCATTTATTGTTCGTGTAGATTTGACCTAGGTAACTGTTAAATACATGTACCAGCTTAAATTCAAAAGCACATGGCAGCATAAAATACTACTACAATGAATATGTGCTATATAGTTTCTGTTAGTTTTTTTTTTTACTTAAATATACATAAGATTACTATATACGTTAAAAAGAAAATAACTTCGAAGCAGAAGGTCCCAAATGATTTCAAATCTTTGAACTTGAACAAAATATTAATTTTACAAGTTATATATCTTATCTCAGAACGAATACAATATATTTGTATATAGGTATGTTTATATAGA